>JASANA010011170.1:0-15298 GCA_030248095.1 Ptycholaimellus sp. GST1_10
TTTTATAATCAATTGCAATTAATTGCAATGGAGATAGGTAGCAGAGCCAGTTAAAAATTTTTTTGCTATATATATTTTAAAAAAATGTTTATTCATTTTACTTTTTTTTGGGAGCTCAGATTTTAAATACATATTAGTATTTTGGCCAGGTGCTCTCTTATCATTAATTAATCCAGTTTTACATTGGACTGACGATAATTTTTACAGTGCACAAAGTTCACAATCTAAGGTATTAAACTTATTTCTTTGCTCAGAAAAAATTTCATCCACTTCAGTCCCAAGTAGAATTCAATTTAAGCTGAATAAAAAATTTCCCCTACTTCAATTGCAGGTAAAATATAGATAAGAGATACTTTTTGGGTTAGCATAACCCACTATATAATAATTTCATCCACTTCATACAGGGGCAAGGCCCCTATGCATGGAGACGAAGATGGGGTTGGTGATCAGCTGCTTGTTCACCACGGCCTGGTGAAGCCCATGAAAAACAGATACCATAATCTACATCCCAAATTACCTATATGATGTTATTTGTAGGGTCAAAAACCCTTTAATATGCCTCGAGATGAAGTTGATGATGGCCTGCTTGTTAACCATGGCCTAGTGCAAGCCCATGGAGACCAGCTAGAAGAAAACGGGTGCCAGAATCATAAGCTACGTCCAAAATTACCTATATGAAGATATTTGTAGGCACAAAAACCCTTTAGAATGCCTCAAGACGAAGTTGGTGATGACCTGCTTGTTCACCACGGCCTGGTGGAAGCTTATGAAGACCAGATAGAAGTAAGCGGGCGCCACAATCGTATTCTACGTGCAAAGTTACCTATATGGTGCTGTTTTCTAGACCAAAAACCCTTTACAATGCCTCAAAATGAAGTTGATGATGACCTGCTTGTTCACCACGGCCTCGTGCAAGCACAAGGAGACCAAGTAGAAGCAAACGGAGGCCACCATCGTAATCTACGTTCAAAATTACCTATATGGCGCTGTTATATTGGCGAAAAACCCTGTAAAAAGCATAAATATAAAGCTGGAATTGAAAAAACATGCAAAAACCCCCCAAAAACTGAATTTTTACCCAAAAAGTTGATGTTTCGACCTAAAAAACGCGGAAAATGCCCAAAAAAGAGGTGCCTTGATACTTTTTTGGCCCGATTTACCCTAGAACCGTTGAGATCTCCGCCCCAGAAGCAGCCAAAGTGTCTGCAACAGTGCGCACGGACGGACGGACGGACGGTCGGTGTTCGCCCGGACACCGGACATTTTTTTAAAAAAGTTTTTTGGAAATAACTTTTTTAATAAGGCACTAAAAAATTTTTGTCCAAAGAGGACCCCCCACATTTCGACCACGGCGCGTCGATTGAGCCTATTTGCAGCGCTCTACGACGTCTGTGTGACGAGCTACAGCCTGCCAAACTTTGGGAAAGCTGCAATTGGTTGTGTTGCTCGATAAGAGGGGCTTGGCGCTACCGCTCCGCTAACGCTCCGCTCGCGCAAGCCCAATTGAGCTAAGGTTTAAGCCCCACCAGCAAAAATGCGGGGGTTTGAATTGAAAAGTTGGTGTCTTTAGAATGAGCAATAGCAAGAGTGTGAAATGGGAGAAAAATACCTAGTGGCATGCCCATATTGGCAAGATCTTGCTCAGTGAGAAGTGTAAGTGAGTCCAGAGTGACGGCCTCCTTTTCCATGGCCCAGAGCCAGTCTCCTAGGCCGTGAGCGGACAGAAATAGCTCTAACTCACTCCATTCCGAACCTTCAATGCCCCCACATGTACATTAGCCTTTTCGCCCCTTTTCATCATATAGAACCCTGATAGAGAGAAAGATGCTCTAATGCCAATATTGTGTTTGTGGCAACCTTGCTCTTCTACTTTCCAAGTAGCATTGGAAGTAGGATTGGCAGTGTTTTGAATGGCAGTTTTTCGGTGACCTGCCTCCTCGGCATGCACCAAGGCTTCGCACAAGCTCTGTCGATTCCTTGAAAGCAGAATCCCTCCCACTTCCTCTTCCAGGTCTGAGCTGGCGGGCTGACCGGAAGGCGACAGTGCCGAATCCGGGGCGATCGAAAAGGCTGGGCGGCTCTGGGGACTGGTCGAGTGAGATCCCGCTGTCCGCTCCCAGTGACGCTCCGTAGATCACCTCCCCGTCTGCACCTCACCCTTCCTCATCCCCCTCACACCAGACGAAGCTCAAGCTGGACCATCGGAGGTGGCTATGCGAGAGGGCGCCATCTGCTGCAGGAAGTGGGAGTGGAGGCGTGCGGCCGAGGACTCGGGGATCTTGGACAAGCTCTTGCTACCGCCTATTCTGAAAGGCACAAAATGCTCCTTTTAGGGATATGAAGATGAAAGAAGATCAACCGTAGGGTAGCCTTGAGACGATGGTTGAGTGCGTTGAGGCTGCGCACGGTGGGAAGGGCTGGGCCTTGGGTGGACGAGTCGGTGGAGGAAGGCTGGAGGCGCCGACTCTGCTTCTCCGTCATCTTCTGCCATCGTTTCAGTCGTTTCTCCGCTTCCAGTACTGCCTTCAATTTCAACCTTTGTCAGCGTTAATTGATCAAAACGCATTTAGGACCTTTTGCTGTTTTTTGGCTGCGTCGCGCGGGTTCTGAGTGGTTTGCCTGGAGCGCTCGGTGTCCAGATAGCGAACCAGCTCTTGGAAACCTTGAGGAGAATGGGTAGTTGGAATGGGAGAGTGGTGGAGGGAAGGGTGAAGGAACCGCCCAAGGCGGCGACGTCGAGAGCAGAGTGTCCGTCGTTGTCCAGGGCCCAGATGTTGGCCCCGAAGTTGACGAGGAAGGAGAGGCAATTGAGGTGGTTCCTGCGGGCGGCGTAGTGCAGCGGGCTGTTGCCCCACAGGTCCGCTCTGTCCACGTCGCCCCTCAAAAAGGCACCAGCCAATTAGCCACGGGGCATGGAGGGGAGGAGGGAGGGGACGGGGTATAGGATGCGCCGCACTACTCCTGGCCTAGTGTATCCCTGGCCGCAAATGAAATCTGCTCTCAAATTGGGGGCGGACAGGGAAGCAGGGGGAGTGAGGCGGTAATATTATTTTTGCCTCCGCGCTTAGTCTTGGAGGGTGGCGGGGGGCCCTGAGGCTGGCTTCCGTCGTCTTCACTTCTTGCATCAGAGAGAGAGACTCAAGCCCGCCGCCTCTTATAGACTCCCTCCGCCTTTTAGTACATTCACTGCTCCTTCTCACTGCGCCTTTTCTCTTATACGCTCTCTTTTGAAAGCTGAATGATAAGAGGATGCACTATCCTAAGCAGCTTTTAAATTAGGCTAGCTTGAAAAATGTAGAAAATTAGATTAAGGGTTTTGGTAAAGCCATTGAAAGTCTTTTGTCCTTATTTATTGTTTAGTGCGATTTTAGTCACTCTTGATTGTTTGTCTCAAAAATTAAACGATGTTTAGCCTTTTTTATTCATATTCTTGCGTATGTCGTTAGATCACAGTAGTTGAGAAGATCGGCAACCGATCGCTCCACATTAGTATGCAAAGAAGAAGCAGTCAGTGGATTGTCACTTTATCTGCATACCGTTCATTTGTCACTGTCAGAAGATGGATGAGACTGAAACCTCAAATTTCTGATCCTCGGCTCATTCTATGCTAAGGAAACTGAGCAATCGTAGCCCGTTTTGTGGGGTTATTTCGGGGGTTTTTCTGATAATGAGTCATAATGAGAGGATGCGGCAGGGTGCAATTTGGTGCGAGGGAGCGTAAAAGGGCGGCAAATGAAGGCCTTGAGGCTATTGATTTCAAATTAGCGCCTCCCTCTTAACTACGCCTTCGTTTCCCCTGGAATTCCCTGGAGGCGTGCCAGTCTACTGAATGGCTGGTGGAGGGGTGAGGAGGGGTGAGTAGAAGGAGGAGGAGGAGGAGGCGAAGTAGGAGGAGAGCGCTTGCTGATTGCGATAGGGGAAGAAGGGAGGCGGGCGCTGTGCAGCTGGAAGGAAGGAGGAGGGGGGCTAAGGCGGGAAAGCGGGTTGATGGCGGCGGTATGTGTATGCTCTGTTGCCTAAATTGATTTCAGGGCCAGGGGGGGGGGGGGTGAGGGTAGGAGGGTAGGAGGGTAGGGGGGGGGGGGGGGAGAGGAGGAGCCCGTAGCGTCTCCTTTTCCGCCTCATTTTTCCTTCCCGTCGCCGCGGCTGGAGGCTGGGAGAAGCGGTTGGGGTAGGAGGTTGGGGAGGGGAGGGGAAGAGAGGGGGGTCGAGGGTCGAGGAGGAGGGATGAAGGGGCTTCGTTTCCCTGCCAGCACTCTGCTCCCTCCCGCTGTGCTCCTGCCGCTTCCTTCCCCTCCACTCCAAGGGTGGGGGAGAAGGGAGAGAGGGCCAAGTGGCGGAGTAGAGAAGAGAGGGGTGAAGTGAGTGTGTGAGTGTGTGAGTGGAGCAAGTGACAGCATGTGCGATGCACACCGCTTTACTACGTCAATTGAGCCACACATCACCACTTCCACTTATGCCCTTAGCCCTCGTCTGTCTCTCTTTCATGACTCCATCGTCAACAGTCCGCCATGAGGAGGCCGTAAAGCTTTACGAGCACCCAGTCCAGAATTAATAACCCGCAAAGATCACCTTGGCCCAATCACATTTCTTCATTTCTCTTACTTTTGCCAATAGCCAGTGCTTAGTTCACTTTGTAAAGAGTTGAGTAATTGCATAATCTTGGGCCCATTAATCCAAATTGCCCAGAAATTCCGTTTTTCCCTAAAAGCGCCTTCGATGAAAGTGAGAAAAAATATTGGAGGCTAAAAATGAAGAAGGAAATGTGGGGCGTGTGATGCGAGGAGGGGAGAAGAAGAGGCTGTCCTGACAAGCTCCGGGGGAGCTTTGGAGCTGCTCAGGTTTGCACAGCTTTCTCAAGCCCTGGAATCAACAGCCAGGCCCCCACTGCTTACACTCCGCCTCTCAGCCTAAGCATTCATTCACTATGCCTCCTCAAGTGGCGGCGCTGATTGCAGCAGACCAAATGTATCCCCAGACAGGCGGACTAGGTGAGCCTGGTTGTTTTCTGCTTCTCTCCTTCCACTCTCCCCCAGCTTAGCCGTCCAAGGGCCTCCAGCTACTCTCAAACTTCAGCAAGGGTGAAGGAAAGGGCTGGGGGAGGGCCTCAGTGGGTTTGGTTTGCGTGAGATGGACATTGTCAACGGACTTTCGTTGGAGCCGAAATGGTGAAATGGTGGCAGGGTGGGTGATGGATTGGAGGCGGGTGGTCGGAGGCGGAGGGAAGCGATGTGGTGGAAGGGAGTGGAGGAATGAGCGATGCTCGTCTGGCCATGAGTCCCGGCTGGGTCCTTTTCTCCTTTCTTGCCAGGTTCTCCCCCTCATCTCCCCTACTCCTCATTTAGCTTCTGCCAACCGCTTAGGCTATTTGGTCATGGGGGGCCGACGCCCTCACCCACAGCAGCGGCTTCGCCTCTAGACACAGCCACGCCGGGACTTCAGCTGGCCACCATTTCACCGCGCCCAGAGGGCATCCCATTCGGCATCTGCTCCAACGACACCGAGATCATCGAAGCCCTCGTTCTGTCACCGCTATCTGGTCCTGTCCTGTCCTGCCCAGCCCTCTAATTGATCTCTGTCTTCTTCCAGGCTACAACAAGCACAGGATACCGGGTCAGAATGGCGTGGACGTGCGTGTTGAAATGTGGGTGCAGGAAGTCACCAGCGTCTCGGAGATCACGCAAGACTTTGAAATCGGTATTATCATTTTAACTTTCTTCTAACTGGTAAATGATGTTGGTTAACAGATCTGTACATCAATGAAATGTGGGACGACCCAGCGCTGCGGTTTGATCACATGAACCCATGCAAGCAGAACCTCTCACTGGACCACACCATTCTTGCCCGTCTATGGACCCCTAATACTTGGTCAGCCTCTGCTCTTATTCTTCTATCTTTTTCTACCACCATCTTCTTTTTCCAGCTTCATCAACAGCAAAGAAGCTCAAATCCACAAATCACCCTTCGTCAATATTTTCCGTGAGATTCCCCACTTGTTCATCAAGCCACTGAGCAAAGGGGACGATGTAAACAGTGATGATCTACCCGAATGGAACAGTGTGGACAAACTACCGCGTCAAACTGACCGGCCCCTGCGACATGAACCTCAAGCGCTTCCCCATGGATGTCCAACGGTTCTTTCGCCCTTCCTTACCTTTAGCCCCCTTCCCTTCACTCAAGCTGTCATTGCAGATGCAGCCTCACATTTGAGAGCTACAACTACAACATCGACGAGGTTCGAATGCGCTGGAAAAAGAAGCCCGTCCTAGTCTTCAAGGAAATCCAGCTTCCCGACTTCACCATGATCAACTTCACCACCATCGCCGTTGAACAGGCACATTCCACCAATCCTTCCATCATCGCAAGAATCACCTACAGCGCCAACTTACAGCTCTATCCCGCAGGATGGTGGGATGAACTCACTGTCACTTTTGTTTTCAAGCGAAGATATGGCTGGTATATTCTGCAGGGGTTAGTCACCAAATGAGGCGAAATAGAAGGAAAATGTATTTTGATTATTCAGCTACATTCCAACCTACTTGACTGTTTTCATCTCCTGGATCAGCTTCTATCTGGGCAGTAAAGCAATCCCAGCCCGAACTATGATCGGTACTCTCATGTGTCCCCTTCCATTACTGACCAAAACCATTGCACTGGCCACTGTTGAAGGTGTTAACGCCTTGTTAGCGATGACTTTCCAGTTTGGGAACATAATCAGGTAGGCTGTAATATTCTCAAATTTCACTACATTCATGGACATCAGTTTCGCTACTGGTGGCTGTGATTGAGAAACCTTCCGCGGGTATCCTACGTGAAAGCCATCGATGTGTGGATGCTCTCTGGCATGACCTTTGTTTTCGCCTCCTTGTAAGTGCTTTTTCAGCTGCCTCCTCTATCATGTCAAAGCTGGGGAGATTAAGATTGGAACTGGCAATCGTGGGCTTCCTTTCGCGCAACGACGTTCCCAGCTCATCCTTGTCTGGCAATAGTCGTAGGACACGGAGGAATAAGTGAATTCACTAACGCCCCGTAATCTGGCACTGAAGATGCTTTCATTGAGGTGGTCTAGCAGACATTCTTCCGATACGCCTAGCCACCTCAACAGCTTCAGCAGAAGCAGTCCTGACAGAACGCCTTCCATGACTGCTCACGATCCCATGAACAGGTCCCACCTTTACACTCTTTTACATCACCTTCCTACTTCCATTCCCTAACTGGTCATTTACTGGTCTACATTCAGCTCAAGCATTCTGTGTTTCAGACTCCGACTGCGAGAAATAATAAAACTAAATTTAGCCAATGGGCTGCCAATGTCAACTGGGCTGTCAAATTTGTGAGTGGAATGAATGATAAAAGAAGTGGCTTGAGGCATCAAATCCGCTACGCGGCATTGCAACGAGCTCGGCAAGGGAGGAAATGGGGCGGGTGCTGGAGTTGCGCGGCGGCCTCCTCCTGCTCCTGCACCTGCTGGAGCCCCGAGAAGATCGACAAGTTCTCCGCCATCTGCTTCCCCACCTGCTTCTTCGTCTTCAACGCACGCTTCCCCATCCTCTCCTTCCTCCCACACCCTAATCACCTCACCTCGCTTTCAGGTCTTCTACTGGGGCTACTACCTCACCTAGCACCTCCTCACTGCTCCAGCCAACAAGCAGAAGCTTATTCACTCATCTCATTCTCAACGTCACTGCATCTCATCTGGTGCCAAAACTGAGACTGCAGCCCTACCTGAGCCTTGGGCAGATTGCAACTTGTTTCCATGGCCAATTTTCCAGTCTCTAGTGAAATGGTGAAAAGCAAATGGGCTCCTTGCCTGAGCCTTTTGTTTCGTGCGGACACGGAACGGAGGAGGTCTTTCTTTATTATGCCGCGGCAGTGTCAACACTTGGAGGCTCTGTGCTCTGCTGTGCTGTGCCCCTGCTGCCGGACAAACAAGCAGCGCCCACCACAAACTCCCGCCTCCCCCACTTCACCTCTCTCCTAAACCTCTCCCCTTCTCTCTGTCATCGATAGCCTACGCTAAATACTGCCACGCCCTCTATAATCTGTCCTTAACCTTCGTCAATATTGATTTTCGCTTTCGGGATCGGGGTGCATCCCGTTAATGTTGAGTATCGGACAAGTTTGAATAGGGTTGTAAAGAGAAAGCTTCGAAATGATCGTTTAACGAAAAAGTCAATCCGTAGGTTTTTTAACTATAAACTATTTTTTGAATTTTTTTGAACGAACTTATCAGTAAGCGAAAATCTAACTATAAATTATTATATTTGCGGCTTTTTTATCGTTTTTGAAGTAATAAATTTTTGGTTAAGACGCGTTTTGTGAGGAGAGCAACAGCAAGAATAGGCCAAGAGCCAAAACTTAGTTTTCTGAGCCCCCTTTTGATGACGTGAATAGGAAGATCAATAAAAGAAGTAAAATTCATCGAACATATACGGGTTAAGACAGCCTTTTTGAGAGGTGTAAGAATTTTTGGACGGCTGAGCACAAAAATTTTTGACCCCCCATTTTTATGATTGGATCTGAAAAAGGGGTTAATTTTATGCTATGTCCTAGAATGGGAGCGTTCAAAATGCCCCCGTTGGCTCACAATCGCTAATTAATTGAAGGTAGGTCGGCGCAGTAGGTCAAATTTGTGATTTTCAGACCCACAACACAAAAATGAAACTAGCAAGCTCAATACTCAATTAAATCCGTAAATTCCAACTGTATGGCAACCCTATAGATCTAAGGTGTTTAGTGACACCTTTTAACCACAGATTTTTCAAAACTTTTCAAATGCAAAATCTGATCCAAAATGAAAATCATGAAATATCAAATTTTCATTTTTTTCAAAATTGCTGATTTTCTGTGCCGTAACTACCTGGGCCAGTCTCAAAACTAGCATTTTCGTACTCTCCGTGAAATTTTGGTCTAGAAAAGCCTCATGTTCTCCAAAAAACTGCTGGCCCATTATGACTTTGCTCCGATTTATGTGCCCTCCTCTAGATATGCCCCATGTTATAGCATAGGGCACTTAAGGTAAGACAAAATTTTTGCACTAAAAAACTTCCTGCTCATCAGGAAATTAATATTGCTCAATTTCCTCTTATGAGCTAACTACCTTAAGCCTTACGCAGGTACTAAGCAAGAAAAATTACTAGGTTTCAGTTTAAATTTATGAAAAATTATCCAAGGCATGAGGGCAGGTCAAGAATTAGCCCTATGCTATAACATAGGGCAAAATTGACGAAAAAATTTTGGGTCTTGAATTTTGATTCCAATGGCCTAAATCGATCCTCTAGCCTCAAATACACCCAAAAATATCATTTTTGTGCTTAAATTTAGATTATTTTAAAATATCATAATTTTGAGTTTTTCCTTAGTTTGGGACCAATTTAGCCAAAAATCTTGAAAAAGTCAAATTTTCAAATACTTAAAATTTGGGCACAAAAATGATATTTTTGGGTGTATTTGAGGCTAGAGGATCGATTTAGGCCATTGGAATCAAAATTCAAGACCCAAAATTTTTTCGTCAATTTTGCCCTATGTTATAGCATAGGGCTAATTCTTGACCTGCCCTCATGCCTTGGATAATTTTTCATAAATTTAAACTGAAACCTAGTAATTTTTCTTGCTTAGTACCTGCGTAAGGCTTAAGGTAGTTAGCTCATAAGAGGAAATTGAGCAATATTAATTTCCTGATGAGCAGGAAGTTTTTTAGTGCAAAAATTTTGTCTTACCTTAAGTGCCCTATGCTATAACATGGGGCATATCTAGAGGAGGGCACATAAATCGGAGCAAAGTCATAATGGGCCAGCAGTTTTTTGGAGAACATGAGGCATTTTCTAGACCAAAATTTTACGGAGAGTACGAAAATGCTAGTTTTGAGACTGTCCCAGGTAGTTACGGCACAGAAAATCAGCAATTTTAAAAAAAAAATGAAAATTTGATATTTCGTGATTTTCATTTTGGATCAGATTTTGCATTTGAAAGATTTTGAAAAATCTGTGGCTAAATGGTGTCACTAAACACCTTAGATCAATAGGGTTGCCATACCGTTGGAATTTACGGATTTCATTGAGTATTGAGCTTGCTAGTTCCATTTTTGTGTTGCGGGTCTGAAAATCACAAATTTGACCTACTGCGCCGACCTACCTTCAATTAATTAGCGATTGTGAGCCAACGGGGGCATTTTGAACGCTCCCATTTTAGGACATAGTATAAAATTAACCCCTTTTTCAGATCCAGTCATAAAAATGGGGGGTCAAAAATTTTTGTGCCAGCGATTCTCAAACCTATCAAAAAGGCTGTCTTAAGCCTCGTTTTTTGTCATTAAAATGATTTCGAAATAATGCCAGAAACGAAAATGATGTACTGTTTGTACGAAAATGTTTTTACTGTGGTAGGCAAAGGTGATAGTAGGCCAAGCAGAGCTTGATTGTTCACTGTCTCCCCTCCCTCAATTGCCTGTCTCAATAACATTTTATGACCGTCCCCTATGCCTCAGCCAGCCCGGAAATTGGCCCAGCAGCAGAGTACGTTTAGCAGTGTTGAATGAGAAGCGATGAATATTGTAGAAAGAAAGAAGTGTAAAGTAACCCTCGACCGACGATGATGCGCAAAGACTCCAGGTGTCCGTAGAATGAAGCCCAGTGAACTGGCGTCATTCCATCCTCATCCGCTTGGTTTAGGTCGCGTTTTGTGCCCTGGCAGTAAACATACACATGCAAAACAACAACTGCATTGTTCAGAAAATACCTGATTTAGCAGGTCGATGAAACCGTCCCTGGCCGCTTTATGAAAGCGTCCCTCCATAGTTTTCGCTTATCTTAAAAACTTTCTCTTCAAATGCGTCAAGCTTGAATAATGACTCCCGATATATCCGAATGGTAACATTGATAGGGTAAATAATCGAAAATGGGTAGAGAGATGAGCAAAGGCGGCGTGGTGAGATAGAAACGGAGTGTCCAGGTTTGTTGCCATGGCGGTCGGGTACCCAAAGGTCCCCTCTCATCAAGGACTCAAGGCCTTACTCCCCGCATCGATCAACCCACGCCTCAAAGCCCTCATTGCCAGTGCCCTCTGAGCCCAGAATACCAGCCCAGAACCAGTTCCTAATCTAGAGGATAAGAATCTACGGCAAAATGCACAAGAAAATGAAATACGCCGTAAAAAGCGTATACAAGGCTAGTCTGTCGGATGTGAGGAGGATGGTGAGGAAAGGTGTGAATAGGGAAGGTGTCCAGTGGTTCGGTGGCCAATGGTGGTTGAGAATGAAGGGGGGGCAGCAAAGGGGTAGGGAAAGGCTCAGCGAAGAGCCAAAGAGCCGCCTCTTCTGGATATGGATTGCACGGAGGATCCTGTCCACCTCTATTCACCCTTTATGGCCCCCTTTGCTCAAATAACACTCCATCCATGCCCGCAGCATCAAATTGGCCTCAGGTCGCCCTTTGCTCCACTTTCGATAGGATTAAGAGCCGTAAATCACGCCACATAGAAGGAGCAGAAAAAAAGCAAATTTTCCAAATCGGGAAGAGGCAGTGAAGAGGAGTTGGAGAAGGTCATAGGGTACTACTGCTAATGCAGGGCATAATGAGAGGCGGATGGGGGTAGGGGGAAGGTAGGGTTTGCGTGCACCTGTTGTGGGCGGCAGGGGAGGTTGAGGGCGGAAAGACAAGGGCGGGCTCGTGAAATGTTCTCGGCCCGGTGCCCTCCCTGGCAGACACGAGAGAGGCAGAGAGAGAGGGAGAGGGAGCCTGCCTACCTTGAAAGGCCTCCTCCAACCCTCTCCTACCCACCCTCGCTTGCCTGTATTATTTGTCCTCACCGCCCCCTCCCCGCACAAACACCCACACCCCTATCCTACCCTCATTCTAATCTCCGCCCTGCTTGAGAGGTGTAAAAGAATCAATGCCCAATTCAATCCAATTCATTTTTCACAGCTGGCTCTAAGATTGTTTCAGGCTAATAAAAGGATGCTTATTGTGCATCCAAGTAGGTGATCCAAGAGTGATAAAGGTCTGAGAGTCCAATGAAGAGAGGCGGCAAAGTATCGGGACTCGTGAATGCTATCGGGGGAAGGCCTGTTTGTGGTGCTGTAGTTGTTATTACAGGCTGATATTTTATTCCCAAACGAGTAGTCTAGCTACACGATTTCGCATCAAGTTTATCAGACTGGCGGCTGGCGCATAAATTTGTTGAGCAATTGTGAGCCTGGGGCCAATAACAAGTAAAATGAACGTGTACACCAAGAAGGGAGATATTGAAGCAGGAAGGTAAGGCATTGAAGAGTGCTTCCAAAAACCGTTCTTGCACTACTTTGTAGACCCTGCTTCAGTAGAGATGAGCGGGAACAACGGCACCAGCTTCATGGTGGGCGAACAACCAGGAACGCCTGCCTTTTCTGTATCCGTGTCAAGCGCTTAGCCATACTTTTCGGACGCGATCTGACCGGGAACCCCGGACCTTTGTGATCATTCTTTTGTACTTTTACTATCAAAACTCAAAAAAAAACATGACCAAAAAGCGAAACATCCAAAATATGAGCACAGAAATTCTAGTCCCATGAAAGACAGAGGAGCTTAGACATCTGCAAATGTGAGCAGAATGCAGTAGGGAAAGGTTGAGGAGCGGAAGAAGCGATAGCGTTTAAAGGTAACAAGGGAGAATGGGGAGATTTGAAATGCGCGCGGTTAGAGCGGTCTTGTAGGGAAGAAAGGCTAGGCCAATCAGTCTCGGGCAGCGCGCACCACAGCGCCAATCCCTATCCGCCCAACAGCACACCGCCAATCACCACAGCCTCCTCTCCTATCCACTCAAACCATCCCGTTCAAATATTTCCCTGCCTTTTCTGATCTTTTAGCCTATTCGCCAGATATTTTAGTTGAGTTCCAATTGGGACTTCAAATGTATCGTTTCAGACGAAGCTGAAAAGGGGGCATGGCTGAAGGCGGGAAGTCCGGTCATGATTACGCATCAGCCACCACCTTTCACGTCCTCCAAGCTCCTACTACATCTGTAGCCATTTCCTCTGCTGGTGGGAAGGTGATGATGGGCTGGAATGACAGAGGGAGTGGAGCGTGGAGCAGCCAGCCAAGGAACGCCTCGCCTCTTTCTGGTCCCGCATGCTGGAGAAAATCGACAACATGCCCATCGTTTGCTTCCTAATCAATCCACCACCAGCCATCAATTGGCAGAGAAATGTTGAGGAGCAAATACGGGCAGAAGCTCACCGCTGTCAAGAACTGCCGCTGGCACGGATCAAGAAGATTATGAAGCTGGACGATCTGGTTTCATCCTGCTTCACTAGAGGAGTAGAAGTAGAAGAGAAGGGTATTGGAGGTGAAGAATCAGATGATCTCGGCAGAGGCCCCGGTTTTGTTCGCGGTGGCGTCGGAGATGTTCATACAGGAGCTCACCCTACGCGCCTGGTCTCACGTTGAGGAGAACAAACGCAAAACGCTTCAGGTGAACCATCTTTTCCTCTAACCTAACTTAGATTTTGTTAATTTTCTTTTGATCCAAAACAAAACATGGTGTAATGGAAAGGGCAAAATGTGAGATGAATAAATGAGTGATGTTTGAGAAGAACGATGTGGCCATGGCGATCTCTGGCAGCGAGCAATTCGATTTTCTTATCGACATCGTGCCCCGGGAAGAGGCGAAGCCGAAGTCCAAAGCCGCGCCAGACTCCCTCCCCGTCAACCCAATTCCTACCAGCGCCCCTCTAGAAGGAATGCAGGTTATCTTTTCCTCCAAACTAGCCTACCTTTCAGCAAAATAAATTGATTGGATAAAACAATGGTCGAAAAGCTTTGCATAAGTTCAAAAGAAAGAATTTGTAGATTCTGGGTACACCGCAGCAGGTGCAAGTACTGGGTTCAGCCAACAGCGGAGAGCCGATGCAGTACTATGTCCAGGCAACCTTTTTTCGGACATTGCTTCTTTGGTGGTTTATGGAATTGGAAGATGGGTGTAGATGCCCAGCGGGGGTGATGCAATGTCGGGCATCCCATTTCAACTGCCCTCCGGTCAAATTCTTCAGGCAACGCAAATCGGTTTTAATTTATTCCACTTCTCAACTAAATTGGAGGCATAGTGGGCCGATTGAAAGGTCAGCCAATCCCTCTGAGCGGGAGTAGGACGGAAGGCGGTGTTCAGGTGATTCAACTGCCCGACGGTGCTCAGCCTATCCAGCTTCAGCTACTACCCTCACCTGAACAACCAACCAATCCTCCTCTGCTCACCCAGGTTTTGTCATTCATCCAAATACCCTTCCAGCCAGTTTCGGTTTTTTAGGAGACTAACAGCGGCGTTACGGAGCAGTAAAATGCAATTCTTATTCAGTTTTGTTTTACGCATGTGTCTTTGTCCTTTTCTTTTGTATAGTCTCATAAGGGCTTCACTTTGTTATAGAGTTGCTCAAGTAAATCTTTAAACAATTCTCTTCATCTCTGAAGTCTGAGAACGGAGCAGCTGGAAAGTATCTTGTGTTTGAAAGAATGGGAAGGGAAAATAAAATTTGGAGCCAGCGGATGCCACGGCAGGCACTACACGGGGCCCGCAAAGGACGCCATGCACTGCTTTGCATTCCCAGGTACTCCCTGCCCCTGCCTCGCCTTTCCCCCTCCAGACCAAAGCCTTCTTGCAGGCAGGAGAAGACGGCGGAGGAAATGCACGCCCTTGATGACATCATTGCCGGACATGCCACCTTCGACGCTCCCGATGCCCTCCCACCTACACTTCAGATTACTGTTCCCAGCTCACTTTCATTATTTTTCATCAATTCATTTCTTCTGTCCACGGACATCAAAAAATAAGTTTTCACGGTTCAATTTCGAAAACAGATTCGTTTACAAGGTTCTGGACTTTATAGCGGATGGGATAGGACTGGTGTCGTTTGTGGCAGACATTGGCTCCGATCTCTACATCATCATGCATCACTATCTGAACGGCCGGGACTGGGCATGGCCTCTGCTTCTAGCCAACGCCCTTCTCACTCTCATCGGTCCATTCTTCTTTATCTTTCCCTCTAAGGTCAGTCCCAAAGCTGGCTGCAGTGCTAAATGTGGTGAGCGTGTACTGGTGGCTGGAGGACTTCCAGAAATCCCGACAAACTCCCACTCTCAGCCTCGATCGCATGACCAAAACAGGCCTCATTCTCAGGTTCAGTTTTTCATTTATTCCCCATTTGGCTTTAGTACTTTATGATCGTTTTCTTCAATTCAATCATCTAATGCTTAATGTTTACCTTTTTGGGCCATAAGAAGAAAAACAGCAGACAGTGCAAGAAGGGTGAAAAGGTTGTAGGATTTGCACA
>JASANA010011172.1:0-12161 GCA_030248095.1 Ptycholaimellus sp. GST1_10
GAAGCAGTTTCTCCTCCGGTAGCTGGCATTGGACGCGGAGGAAGTAGAAGCTGGACCTCAGCTGATCTACGAAGCTGTCCAGGTTGTGGTCCGAGACTGAGGGCAGTTGTTCGATGTCTCTCTTGGCTCGTTTTTTGATTCACCAGTCATATATAACGATTCCAAATCTGTGCTTACTTTTGAAAATGGTTGAGAAACCACATACTTTTCCTTTTGAGATGCAATGTTCACCCTCACAGCAGAAATTTTCCTTAATTTATTGATTTTGCTACATGTGAAGCGTGCCGTTGCCGATGTTCATGAGCATTTGGCAGAAGGCGGGGTCTTGGCGTGAGCGCATGTTGGTGGTGAGTGCGGTGCGGTTGAAGGAGGGGAAGTGTTGGCTGAAGCGGAAGCTGGCCCTCAGTACATCCCGCTTCCCCCCTCGCACAACGATTGGTGGTATTTGACTTCAATTCCTCATTCTCACTCCTGAAAAAAAGAAAGGAAACCTGACCGAAAGTCTCCAGCAAAAACAATCACTCGCAGTTGCACTGGCTTTACATCGTCCAAAAGTTGGAAAAAGCAATCGACCAAGTTTTTATGGATCATTGTTGCCTTCAAGAGAAATGAAATAGACGGAGTTTATATTTTGGAGCTTTCAGTGTTAGGTAAACTTCATCGATGATGATGGCTGAGCTTTGGCGAATGAGTTGGGCTCGCTGAGAACTCATTGAGAGACTGCTCACCAGGTCAGGCATTGATGCGTCCAGTGGAAAGCCAAACCTGTAAGAAAGAATAAGAGGGAATGGGAAAAGTGAAAAGCAGAGAGGTGATACATTGAGTGGGCAGTAGTGCCATCTTCATAGGCAAGAGCAGCTTGGCCAGTGCTGGCGACTGTGATCACCACTCGTCCCAGCTCACGTAGAACCGCGGCTACCAACCTCAGTAGCATTGTCTTTCCAGTTCCTACAACACTCATTTTCCTCTCCTGCTCCCTGCTCGCTGCTCATTTGACCTTCAGGTGCATCCAAAAAGATACGCAGTGGGCTGTTGTCTTGCGGAGGAGCACAGAGCACTGGCACATCAGGAAAACAGAGGGAACAATCTGGAGTGACGGCCAAGACGAGCGTATTGAAGACAGCTTTCTGATCTTGAACAAAATATTGAATTAGACTTATTGGTGGGAAAAAATGAGAAGAAAGGGAACCAGTGTTAAGCAGCGGTAGCCAATGGTTAGTGAAGTGCTTGAGATTGGTAGGGTCCCAGGTCTGACGTTGAACTTCTAGCTCACTGGGCAAATTGGCCGGAATGGGGAGACCTAGAGGCATTTGCTTGTTCCAGATGAAGGTGGGAGAAGGGAGAAGGGAGAGAACCGATGGAATCCAGTGTCTTGCCATGGCGGCGAAGGACACTCTCGATGTCGGCAAGGGCGGAGTCGTAGGCCTGGTCCCTGGACGTGATGCTGGAGAGAAAGTCCTCGGCGAGCTCCTCCCTCATCGCCTCCCATATTGTCACCGCAGGAACACCCAGCCCAACTATCAGCATGCAGAAAATGCGACGCAATCCTCTAATCAATTTGTGCTTTTTTCAAGCTTTTTATTTTTACTGCTTTTAGGGAATTTTCAAAATGTTTATGCTAAAAAAGAAGGCTAGATGAAAGAAAAACCCTTGGCGGTAGCAAAGAGGTGAGCTTCCTGTAGGGCTTCGATGTACTCCTGGTCATCGTTGACGAAGCCGCGGGCTCGGGCAGCCAGCTGGAAGGAGTCGTAGACGATGCCATTGTAGGGACGCAGCTCCTCTAAACTTCGCCCGGCCACATTCACCAACAGCATCCGCAGATAGTAAAGCTCCGTTAGAGTTGGCGAGATCTGCATTTATCACAATTGATGATGATAGTAGAATGTGGAAGAAGGAAACCCAGTAAATGCGACAGATAGAAGTGAGGGCGGTGCGTTGCTTGATGAACTTGCAGGTGCCAGGAATGGGGATGGCGCCGGGAGCACGGTGATTGAGCTCGTAGTACTCCTCGTAATAGCGCAGGTAGGTCAGCTCATCCAGCTCCGGGCGGGCAGGTCGGTTGAAGTAGCGCGTGAGCTTCGTTGAGCGAACCATAGCCTCTTCTGGGTTTTCAGGGTCAAATACCACGCTGTCTTCAACTTCTTTAACTAAGAACCATTAAGTTGCATGGTTCTGAGCTTGCCTTTCTCGGGAAGGTGCAGTGAAAGAGCTTCTACTCCTGGACTCCGTACATGCAGAGGAAAATCTAACAAGCGGTAGCATGCTTCTGCGGCACTCAGATACCTCCAAACTATCACTTTTTTGCCCATGCAAATCGTAATGAACTTAAAAAGACCGATTTGATTCATAATCCTCGATCTCATTCACAGCCTTCTCTGAGTCACCCACAGCTGTCAGCGCACGATCTGGTCCTAAAATACTGTCTTTTCCATTTCTAAAAAATAGTTTTTTCTAAATTTGTGTTTAAGAAAGTAACATATGTTTACAATGTAAGAATTGCATATAATATTTCAAAATATCACAAAATGATAAAAAATAACCTTTTAGTACATACTTGAATAGGTACCTACAAACAATCTGATCCGTGCATGCAGAAGAAAATGAATCATGAATGGAACCGAATGATGAGGGCAAATGTGGCAACTTCGATGTTGATGTGACAGCGATAGCGGAAGAGGAAAGGAGCACAATACTGAACCACCACTTCGTCACGTACACGCCAGAACTTTCGTCCCTTTTGGATCTCCATCTCCAACTGCCACATTTAGCATTATTACACAAGCCAGTTCTATCTAAACTTCATTGAGGCAGCGGCGAGGCAGATGAAGGTAGCCTTTCTCGTCAAAGTACGCAGTTGAGCTGCTTTCCTTAGGAAATCCTTTTTCGCACAGTGTAGTCTCCTTGTCTAAGCACAGATCTTCTGAGCATGGGCCTGCATTTATATTTCTTGTGAAATGGGCTAAATGGTGTGAGTAATGAAGGGGAAAAACCATGAAGCATGTAGCGCATGACAAGGGCGCGAAGCTCGGGCTCGTTAGGGCCAGGAATTTCAGCTGAGAGGTATTCCTGGGCCTCCTCCAGGCCAAACTGTTTATCCAGTTTTGCAACTATATGGCAATGAGGAATGCCCCTCATGTTTCCAAAGAAAAAGAACCTATTTTGAAATTCTGTAACTCGTGTAAAATAGATCACTTTTGCTCCGCCAAAATACTGCCCCGATCGCAGATCACTCATGAATTCATCCAGCTGTAATCTGTGAGTAATATGCATATTTGTATTATAGAGGCAAATTAATTCCAACCTTTTGTTTGAATACGCGCGTAATACTGAGTACTGAGCCTTTTACAACGCCGTCCCACTCCCATGAAGCCGTGAAAGTGATAAAGAGAGTAGGGTTGCCAAATCTATCAAGATCTAATAATTGAGGATGAAAAGAGCGAAAGAGAGAGGAACCGATTGACAAGTGCGCAGGCGTCATGGTACAGCGACTGGTGCCATCGTGGTGAGCCGGTGAAAGAGGATGGGAGGTATATCCTGCCGGGCATGGTGCCTGTTTCCCCGTTCAGGAACTGTTGTAGCTCCTCCCTCAACGCCATCCGCAACTTGTGCTGGTTGAAGAGCGTCCAGTTTAGTCGGCCTTCCTCCACCCTGCTTGCCGCATTCACCTATCATAGCCTTCCTCATTCCATCAACTCAAGGCGAAGGAGAGAAAGGAACCATGAACTCCTACCCTAATCTCCCAAGAGCCTCGAATCTTGGTTCACTGAGAAGGAGGTTTCTGTAGCGTGCAGCTGGACTGATTTTCAGCCCCATTGGGCCTTTCATTTTAGCGTGCCAGCCAGCATCTGAGTGAGTCTAATCTTTTCTCGACAAGAAAAAGAGTAGTGTGAAGGGAGACCTGCAAGAGGGAATAGAAGGGGGAATTGCAGGGCGTCCCAGGCTGGATCGCAGTAGTGGACAGTTTCGAAGTCCTTGGAAGAGTGGCACCAGACGACGGCTTCGCGGCGGTTGGAGCTGGAGTCCTGGCGGAGGATGGCGCAGACCTCGTCGGTGGAGGGGGGGGGGGGGGGGGGGGGGGCCCGCCGGCGCCCCCCCCACGGACGGGGAAGAAGGGGGGGGGCCCCCCCCCGCGGCCGGCCCGCCGGGGGGGGGGGGGGGGGGAAACCCCCCCGGGGAGGAGCGCACCCCCCCCCCCCCCGCCCCCACCCCCCCCAACCACCCCCCCTGCTCTGGCCTGCCTCTTTCGCTCCATCCCATCATCGATGAACAATTGGCTCTGCAGATTCACTTCAAAGCCTATCACTCTAAGCCCTTTCTTTCCACTAACCTGGTTGTTTGGAACATCAGGATTAAGGAAAAAAAAGGGTTAAAGGGCTTCCCCCGCGAATTTTCCTTTAGAAAAAAATGGGAAGAAAAAAACAACAAGGGGGGCCCCGGAGCCACGAAAAACAAGGGGAAAAATGCGTAAGAAAACCCCCACCCCCCCCTCCCCCCCCATGCCAACACAACTGCCGGAACCCCACCCCTATGCCCCAAACAACACCCGACCCCAGGTCTAGAATGTTCACACAATTCTACGGGAAAAACCCCCCCCCCCATTTAATTCAAAAAGACCTTTCACGAGTTTCGCAAAATATCACAGTTCCATTTATCTCTCATTCAATTAATTAACGCAATAGTCTTTTCATGAATTTCGCAAAAAGTCACAGGTCCATTTATGATACTAGAAATTTAATATATCGAATCGTTTTAATTTTAACAAAACGAATTCATAGAAATTTCTCTAACTTTTAAACGCAAACGATAATGAATAAATTATAGCTACTCTATTTACACAAATCCAGATTTAATTGTGAACATAAATATTTAGATTAAGATTTTATCTGATTGAAAAGATTCGCTAATTTTCCAAACTAAAATCATTCGCTCTGAGCCTCAGCATGCCAGTCATTTCCAAATCCATCGCCGGCCTCCCCATCTTCACCATGTCCTTCATGGGCGAAAACCACATCATTTCCCAGAAGACCAAGGGCGCCACCAGAGGCCTCTTTTTGACAGACGCTCCCCTGGCCAACCTGACCAGCGACCGCCTCGCCGACTGCAATGGTCGCTGGGCCATCTACTCCTGCCCGGCCATGGAGCTGGGCCACCTGCCAGCCCTCATTACACGCGCCAAGGAGGTATGTTCTTGACCCCTTCTCACCGTACCTAAGCCTCTCATGAGAAATGCCGCAGGACCTGGCGCAGTCGCAAGGCTTCGTGGCCTACACACACATCATCGTCTCCCTGCCCAGACGAAGCCTGCACCCCAGCGCCTGGACCTGGTCCATCGGCTGCCAGCAGGTCGGCGGTGCTGAAGCGGCCACGTTTCTGGTATCATTCAAGACACCAACATTCTAACAATTTTCTGAGCAAATGAGATTACTAGATGGAGGTGGGTGCGTGGGTGAAGCAGGAGTCCTACTGCCGCACCAAGTTCCTCTTCACCAACCCGGTCCCCTGCGAGACCAGCGCCGCCAACGAGAAGATCTGGACCCAGCGCAAGCACGCCCTCCACGCCGCCCTGGCCTACTACGCCGGCTACGGGGCCTTCACCGGCTTCTACACCAACACCCTCTCCACCAACGACCTCTGCCCCATTTCCAATGATCTCACTGAGGCGGGATTATTGAAGCTGTTGAACAACTTTTTGCATATCGTTTGGCTGGAATAAAAAAAGCGAGGGTATCACACATATCCATACTTCATTTCATCACTTTCGTCAATCACAACTAACATTTTTGGACCAGTTCGAATTATCAGCGGTTTGAAAACATCCTCGTTGCAACATTCTCTAATATGTAATCGACCTCTTGTTCCTACCATATAAACTCGCCCAACAACTCCAACGTAAGGACCTTTACTCATTTGAACCTAGAAGAAATTTATGCAATCAAATTTGTTGTAAGAAAATAGTAACCAGCCGCCCGACTAAGCTTGAACGATCTTCTATCTTGAGCTTTTTTTTCGGAACAGCAGCTGCCTCATTCGCCAAGTCGGTAAATTTTTCAGCCTCCTCACACTCAGGCCCCAGAGCAGGACCAGTGTTTTCCATCGGTGCTTCACTTTCTTCAGAATCGTTCTCGGAAACAGATAATCCAGATTTCATTATTTGTAACTGAAATATTTAGTGTGATGAATTATTTGCAATGGCAACTCATTTATGCATGCACAAAAATTTCTAACATTTTGAGCCTGAACCATTTGAAGAACATGGTGAAATCGTAGTTCAAGGTAGTTGAGCTTACTCACGATAGCAAGCAGAACAGTCCTGTCATCCAAATTACCAACCTCCAAACTCGCACGTATTTGATCCAATGGTCTGAAAACAAATATTTTTTGAAATTTCGACAACATCTTTCTAGCCTTGAAATGCAAGCATTGAGCTCCGTCGTCCAATTTTTGCAAGGCTCAGGTTCCATCAGGATTGCGAGATTTTATAGAAGAGAGTGAATAGAGTGAATGAGGCGGGGGGGAAGAGAGGGGTGTGGCCTTCGATTAATGGCTACCGCAAGTTTTAGCCGCCTCACTCCAAGCGAGACAGCGAAAAAAAAGTTCACAGCAGCTACAGCTTGTGTACATCGACCACATTTGCTTAAAATGGACCCACGAGCTTAGTAATTCTTTTTGTCAAAAGGGTCTAAATTTTTATGTTTAAGACTCCTCGCGAATTTCCATTCAACTTCTCTCCAAACTATCCACTTATGTCGCCGGCAAATCCTTTCATGGCACCAACGCCCATGGGTCCTGGGACTCCAGGGATACCCCAGGCTGCACCCATACCTCCATTCCAACCTCCTACACCTCAAGCAAATACCCCAATCAATATATCAACAGCGGGGCATATGCAAGCCTTTGGTGGTAATATGCCAAGCTACAACACCATTGGGGCGTATGGGCAAGGCTTTACGCTACCTTTTACAATGGGCAATCAATATGCGGGAGTGCCGCAATTTCACCAACAGCCATATCAAGTCTATACTCTGCAGCCAAATACAGCCCCACCCATCGTTCAACCGGTTCATTTTTGCAAAATATTACTGCAAAGGTTCAGTTGTATATAACCAATGCAGCTTCTGGCCTGTAGTCAAAGACAGCCCGATTCAAGCCAGCGACCAAATTCACGGCAGGAGGGTGAATCAGTGGATGTCACTGGGGCGAGCGATCAAGGGGATTCTGGTAAAGAGGCTGGCGAAGAGGATAATGACGCAACGGAGGTCGCAACGGAGGCCTCAATGGATGCCGGCAATTCCCCGCCAGACGCTGAATCCGTTGGATCACTGGGGGAAGTTAATGAAATCATGGCCTCTTTGACTAACCAACCCCAGCAACGTGCCAAGCGGAAACGCCGTCGCTCCGTAATTAGCGGTTATTGATAGCAGCAACTAGTTTTTAAAAGTTGGCCCAGTTTCAGCAGATTAGCAATATTCAAGTGCCTCAACTAAACAAGCTAACTAACATGCCTGCTGATACTTTATTCTACAAATCATCGCAAATGGAGGGCCACGTTCGCTATATCATTGATTATGAATGCCTGGCTCGTTTCGTCTTCATTATGAAAATATGGTTCGCCATACCTGAATTTGCTCGACAGACAAGGCGAAGGGTTATTTACAAAGCTCTAAATGTAAAATGTTAATATTTTGTTTTTTTCCAGCACAAAGCGACCTGTTTATCGATTCAGCAAACGTCTGCCGAAAATCAATTCCCGAAATTATACTTTGATATACTGGAACACGAAACAGCTATAAAGTACATCAGTCTGGACGGTTCTGAACATGACAAAGATATTGCGGCTAGATTGAACGGTTTTAATCACCATAAACCCTATCCAACACCAGCCTATCAACCGTAAATTTCATTTCTTGTTTTATTCTTTTAATGTTTTTCGTTTTAAGACTTTTGCGATTTATTTCGGTGAAAATACTCTGGATCAAAAATTATCAAATGCACGTTGGGAACCATTTCAATGCTCACGTCAGTGGTTTAATGCGGGAAAGCGGGATGCGTAATCTGGAAATTATAATAATGGAGAATTGTACCATACTACCGCTTAAATTTCGGGACCTATTTCTGGAACGATTTGAATCTGTACGCTGCTTTTCTATGGTGGATTGCTCCATTTGCGCATCGGGATCCGAGGCAGCAGTTTATCAACCCACCAACTTTACGTATTTCTTTCAAGGAAATACTCGATTTATGATCATCAGCATTTATTCCACGGACCCCCAGTTAACTTTTCTTTGAGCTGATATCGATCTTAACTCTAATATTGAAGTGCTACCTCATGGCAAACATTTATAGAGCTTATGCTCGTTAAGCGATATCCAAAGTTTCAAGAATTGCGTTTCAATGTCAAAATAAATATGGTTAGAATTCGAATCGTTTTTGAATATTTGATAAAAACAAGATTTTAGGATAAACTAATGCATTTTATAGAACTATGGTTCCAGCACGACTATTTCACCGGAATGTATTCACGTTTCCTAAGGTTGTGTCTAGATCACAAAGTTTTTAGCTCAATATTTCATTTAAAGGAAGGCAATCGATAAGGGAGAAAAATTAAAAGTAGCCTATCATACATCGCGCCAGAAACCGGAAAATATTACCTCAAATCATGCTATCCATTTAATGGCCGATGAATATGCCGGTACAAAAGGCACGACCGCATTTAATGAGGTTGTTGAGCGAAAGCTGCTACTACTCAACCTGCCTTACCCAAACATCTTCTTTTCGGTTATTGTCTAATAAATGTGATGTATATAGAGTTTTAAAATTTAAGTCAACTCAATATCCTCCTGAAAAAGGCGAAGCGATGGCCACAATTTGCTACCAATGGCGGCGCTATGATGGGTCAATACTGGAGATAATACGGCTCAAAGGCGACGCTGATTGGCTGCCCGCATTTGGAGGGAGCATGCGACCCAGACACGCCTCTCCAAAGGTGAACCAGGTTCACTACCTGATTTTGAAATGTCGCTAAACCTCACGATGTTCACAGCACTCGTGATCAACAACATCATCGTCGGAGGTGTTGGGGCAGCTGCTTATCTATTTTACTTGTACAAAATTAAAAAGTTACATCTAATAGGAGAAAATTAGGGCTGAGTAAATTTGGTTTTCAGCAATCATTGTCGGCGCGCAGAGTCAAGACCATCGTCGCCAACACCCTCTGAATTTTCATCGACATCGTTGCCAATCTCCTCACCACACACCCCTACCGCAAATAACACCCCGGTTCCAGAATGCAGCCTATCTATTTTAGACTCAAAATTGCCCGCCATGACTGAGGCAATATCTGATATTTTTATTATAGTTGATAGTCTTAGTTATGGTGAAGCTATTGCCTGTCTAGCGAGGAATGTAGTAAAGTATATCGATCAGAGTTTTTACGGCGGATCCCCCTATTTTTCAAAGGATATCAGAAATTTTATTGCTCGCGTTTTTATTTATCTTGAAGCCAAGCACCGTAAAAAATTCCCTGCTCATTATATATCATATAATTTGCGTGAGAAAGACCAGAACATTGTTTTTCAGGATTTTGAACCTATGCTAAACCCAATAGCCCGCTCGCGATTTGATTCAGTTTTGTCTGCTGCTATTAAGAATTGTGAGAATCATGAAGACAGTCTTTGGGTGATGCGCATTGCTAAAACTTATTTACATTTCGCTTCTGTCGATGCGCCAAATTATTCTTACCACTTTTTAATGCTTGAAAATGAATTTAGAGCCATCCTTATGCTTGGACCCTTCAAATATGCGTGGCTTAGTAGTCCAATGCTCGGTTGAAATTAAATGACCGCAATTTTTTGCGTCCCAAACAATGCGCAGCTGAGGCAATCGCTGCAGCACTTGGAAACACAGTCAGTGAGAGAGTGAAGCGAGCAGGGTGAGGGGGAAGGAGCCATGTCCCAGCTAGAGGCTCGCACGGAGATCCTCCGCCTCCGTATCGTCATGGCCCGCGTGCGCCGGGATGTGGAGGCTGTTCAGCGGGAAATGGACAGTCTCTACGACAACCTTCGCCCAGGTTCTTTTCAGCCAATTCCAGGTCCGCACACACTCACCTCACTCAATCTCAGGATGGGGGCAGGATGGGGACGGTGGAGAGCCCCGCTGGCCGCCGGCCTACTCGCCGCCCCGCCCCCAGTTCCAGCCCAACCCCGACTCCCCGGCGTATTCGCCAGGCCACCTGGGATACGCACTCCCTCCAAGCCCTACCCCTCCCCGCCTCCCGCCCAGCCCCGGCAGCCCCTCCGCCCCACCCACTCCCCTCAGTTCAACCCCCCCCCCCCCACCCCCCCCCCCCCCCCCCGCGCCTTTGGAGCTATTGCTCATTTTGCTCTGTTTGGGGAACAAAAAAAGAAGGGGAAGAAATGCGTAAGAACATACAACACTGAAAAGAAAGCCGTTGTGATCTCGATGGTTGAAATGTAGCAAACAAAAAGATTGAAACGCTATATGTGATTGTCTACTACCCGCCCCCCAAACCCCTCATCAATCCCTCTTCACTTTGATTGAGCCAGGCTATTGTAAATGACCCTGTTGCCACTTTAATCATCCGCATGAAGCTGGCAAAAGGTCAGTGTCTGATCCATGCCCGGTGACCTCATGAACTGCATTAGACACATCAAAGAAACTAAAACAGCTAAGTGATGGATAATGCTGGGTACGAGGAATTACGGCTAGCACTCTCTCAATCGTTCAACCTGCGGCTGTGTAAGTTTGGATCATATAACTGGCAGGAAATAGTTGGAGGAACTTGCAGATTACCTGGGGGGTGAGGAATACAGACTATATTTACGATCTCCTCCGCACCATGATCATGGTGCTCTCCCACCCCCGCGGCCACCACCCAGCCAGGTGGCCCCTACCCAGCCGCCTATGCACAGAGGCGGCTTCCAGAGTCCAACAATGTCCACAGATCCACGACCCTATCGCGGAAGTCGCTTCGATTACCATCCACCACCCCCAGTTTGTAGCTTCACACCCTATTTCCCAAAGCACCTAGTTCACCGGTAAGGCGTAGGATTGTGAGATTTAGAAATCCTGTGGCAGTTACCCCTCGCCGAGCTCCGATACCTGACACTGCTGAGCCCAAGTACATGAATCGTCTGATTTTCAATAATACTCAAAAGAATTGTCAGAGAAAAATCAAAAGCAAAATACAAAAGCATGAAAGGCAAACCTGAATCGATCGGAAACACGCATGTTGGGAAAGAGACAGTAGGAGAGGCGTATACAGAAGGCTCGCAAGGGGCGAACTGAAGTCTTGCCTGCGGAAAGGACCAATCAGAGCAGACTCATTTTTTTACCAAATGCACCCGCACTTCAGTAGTGGGGGCGCTCACTTGCTCCAGACCCTAAACTTTCTCTAACTCACAACCACTAGGCAGTAGGTTTTTTACCCTGACAACTTTTGAGGTGGTTATAGATGGTCTTTAGTTCGCGAGAGATTACAATGAGTAGGGCGAGTAGTTTTAGACCGAATTTCAAGCTCCACTCGGCTGTAATTTATTTTTTTCAAAAAAACCTACCAAACAGAGTGTTTACCTGAACAAAGATGCTCAAAGCATTCATCGATATCCTGATATAGCAAAGCCATCAATGCGAATAGTTCAAAGCAGAAGCGTAGGTGCATTTTGCCAAGTATTGAATGTATCAAGCACAACTAACACTGCTCAAGGACGCACTTCCCCGACGCACCCGTTAAGACCTTCTGTCGCACATCCGTTAGGACCGGTTATTTTGGGCCATATTTTCAGGTCAACCATGTCTGAAAAAGAGATAACACTGATGGATGACAAAGCCGTCCTTAAAATGCCGAAAATTCCTTTATATTATAGCTAGATCTGATGGAGCTAAAATTGCAATACCATTGTGACCAACTGTTTCGATCGATGACTTAAAACCGTTAATGCTTAACGCTAATACCAAAGTTACAGTCCCAGATAAAGAGGTTGCTGGCAAAGAGGGCTCGCGACAATCGGAGTCATCGAAAGAGGCTAAAAAGCTTGCAGCCAAAAAACTGGATAAAACCGATGAACCAGTCCCGAAAAGTTAACTTCATTCTTTTTTTATTCAAACATTTGTTGCAATCTTTTCAGAGAAGAAAACAAGCAAAG
>JASANA010011173.1:0-29429 GCA_030248095.1 Ptycholaimellus sp. GST1_10
GACGCTCAGCCTTCGACTTCGCGTAGAAGCTCGGGCAACCTCCGCGTCACTGGTTACGTCGTCCCCACCACGCACCTCGTGGCGCCCATCGTCCTCAGCCTCAACGCCATCTTTCCCCGCCCACATCACTGGCCACTCCGCCTTCCTCGACATGAACTTCATCCGCTCTGAAAGGCCCTACCTCAACCTTCATGTCCAGGTACTCACCTACACCAACGGCACGACCACCAGGAGGGTGGTGGAGCGGGACCTGGACGATCGCTACCGCAACAATGAGCCCAGCCCGTGGCCAGAGACGCCGGCGGCGTCCTATGGAGACCCGGTCCTCGCGCTTCCGACGACAGCCCCCATGACCTTACCCATCAAGGCTGGCTTCCTTACTCTCATGCTCCTGGCGTGGTCACGCTGATTCCCCAGGAAGCCCGCCAGGCTTCCGCAGCCTTCCTCCAGCTCCTTCCGCAACCGCCTCGCATCGCACCGCGCCTGCTCTCTCGCCCGTTCCAGGCCCCGGATCCCGTCGCCCCCGTCCGCCCACTCCATGCTCCCATCTCCTCCTTTCCCGCTCCTCCCCCTTCTTCCTCTCTTCCCTCCACAAACCTGCAGGCGGTACGTTATCGCCTCTCGCACAAATCACTATGTCAATTTCCTAGACAAGCGCCCCGGCGTTTGCCTATCGGTCACGTCCACATGGAGGAGCGCAAAGTAGCGCCTAGCTCATGGACTCCGGCGCCAACGTCTCCCTCCTGCCCATGCGCCCGGTTCAGAAACTCCAAGTTGAGTCCCTCTATTGATGGGAGTATCAGGTGGCAGTGGGGACGATGGGAGGTCAAGTGCCTACTGTCGGTTGTGTCACTTTGCAGGTGAAGGCAGGCAGAGAGGAAGCGGACGGACCCTGCACCTTCCTGGTGCTCGCGGAACAGCACTGTCGCTACGAGGCAGTCATCGGCGGAGACATTCTCGCCGCCCTCCCGCCCGTCGTCTTCGACTACAAGAAGTACGTGATCACATGTCCACGAAAAGTTTGACCTCAGATTCACTGGACTTTGGCAAATTGCTAGTTTGAAATGGCCCAACGCCGTTATTCATCCCCTAGAATTCCCAGACCTCACCAAGACCATGCATATAAACCATTTAAAGCCTGCACACGTCATGCCTCCAGACCTCTGTTTTGACCCCATAGATGCATATGCAGAAGCTGCTGCCCGTGTTCTCCCTGATCCTGTACCCCCTCTCCCTACTTCTGCCCCCCAGGGTCCCCTTCCTGCTACCAGAGGCAGAACTGCCGCAGCGGTCAAACAGCCTGCCGGCGTCTTACCTACCAGAGCCAGAACTCCTCCGCCCAACCCAGTGAAGAAGTCGCGCAGACATCCCCTTGGCAAGACCCGTTCAGCATCGACCTCCGATTTGCCCGGCCTGGACGCCGCCAAAGCTGCCAAGGCCAATGCCCTGGCCGCCGCCAAGACTGCCAAAGCCGCCGCCAAAGCCGCCGCTCACTCCAGCAAGGTCGAGCCTCGAAAGCAACAGCCTCCTCCGCCACTGACCCTGCCAGTCACCCCCAAGGCAGCCCAGAAGACCTCACCGACGTTGCCAGAGTCCAGCGCCAGTTTCGAGACTCCACAGGCTCAGATGACTACCCCAAGAAGGCAGCGCCTCGACACCGGTCCACCCCCCGCTCCCTCTGCCATGGCCGTTATCCCGTCTCTGGTCCGCCTGCTGTCTCCAATCCCAGGCAGAGGATACAACCTCTGGGATCCCTCGCTCCAGAAGCCGCCCGACCGTCTAGACCCCTAGATCCCCTGCTCCGCCTGCTCCGCTGCTTCGTCGCCAGGATCCCGCCTGCTCCTAGTCCACCTGCTCTGCCTCTGCCCCCACTCCCCTCTCTGCCCATCCCCTTCCCAGTGATGATTCCCAGTGATCAGAGTGATGCAGTTTCCGCATACGCGTCTACTATAGGGTTCATTAGGGTAGTAGAACTTCCATGCCATCTATGTAAGTTCTTAGGGGAGGTGTAAGGTGCATGACCCCCGTCTGGAGCATAGTCACAATAAGACAGCTCCTGCACCTTGGATCTCACCCTGAGATCAGCCTCTTCTCTCGCTTCCTCATGATATACCTCCTGCCCTCCTGCCTCTGTAACTGCACTACAGATCCTTACAGCATTCCAATGAAGAGGCAGTATTAAGTAGGGGGTAGGTTTCGTCCATAAATTCTAGACCTATGGGTTATGACTCATCAGTAGAAGTCCCGTTAGGTGAATGTGAGTTATATGAAGCTGGGATGTCTATTTGACATTTTTTTTGTGCATTTAGATGATCGATCTGATCAGTTTGCCAAAGCGCCTTCTTTTACCACTTTGCATGTGGTTGAATGTGTATGGGTACCTTTTGCACAGTTTTGTACACGTTTGCTTAAACTCCTTGCTGCTATAACCTCTTTTTGTAAAGGTTGATGCCAGAATGAAAATTTCCTTTCTGAACGCTTCCCAGTGGGTGCAAGCCCTTGCAGCCCTTAATATTTGGGCAAATAGGACGTTCCTGCCCATGCATTCTGGCTGATTGCTGCTTCTCCAAGGCATATTGAGTACTTCAAAATTGAAGTCTCTTCGTTTGTCGTACAGCTGTCTTTCGACGCCTCCTTGTTCGATGTTCAGATCCAGGAAGTGGATCCATTTATCCCCTTTGTCTTCAAAGGTCAGCGGGAGAGATTGTGGATAAATCTCTTTGCAGTCTATTTTCAATGAGCTTGTATTTACTGCCAAGATATCGTCAACATATCTTCTGCAGAATCTGAGCTGCTTAGCAGCTTCAATATTTTCTCGTTTTGACATAAAGTCAAATTCGAGTTTTGATAGTACCATATCTGCTATTATAGGGCTGCAGCTTGACCCCATGGCTATGTCTTTTGTTTGACGAAAGTTGATGCCTGCGAATGTAACAAACGCATTTAGGGTTAAATCTGTCACTAAGTCTTTAACCTCTGGTATGGATAGGCTCTGTCGCGCAAGCGCGCAGAAGTGTGAGCCAAGTTTCCCTGTCATAGTCTGCCTTCTCTTTAGGAGACGCATACTTCTTTGCCGCCAAGTAGGATCTCAGTTTGAACCCAAGGGGACGCTTATCCCGCCTTTCTAGAAGCTTCTCTGGCCCTGTGCATACACTCTCTCCACACTCCCTTCAGTCGCACTCTCCACCTCCTCTTTCCCTTGCAACCCATTTCAACACCTCCACTCCTACTACCATTGAATTGCTACCCCAAACGCGATTCTTTTAGTGAGTCTTAGAAGTGTTTGAAGCTTCCTTTAGCAATTAGAGAGGTGTTGTTTTAGTTCCCTTTTAGGAGTGTTTAACTCTTGCTTTATTTGATAAAGTAGGAATTCGCAAGGGCCCATTTTAGTTGCTATGCTGAGTTTAAGATGCACTTTTCAGTGTTTTATCCTTGCATTGCAACTGGTTATTACCCATTGTATTCAGAGAGAAAAAGGCAACCAAAAGAGAGAAGGCAAATGGACAAGGCAGAGCATTGAGGAATCCCACACCTCAGTTTGGAGCCTGTACCAGTTCCTCCTGCCACTTCAAGCTCAAGCCAGTGGCCTGGAGATCAAGAACCTCAAGCTCTAGGGGGACCCTGCTGAGGCACTCCCCCACCACCTTGGTCCACCTCTCTCTTGGCAACCTGTCCAGCCTTCCTGCCTGCTTCTCCTCCTGATTCCAGGACACCAGCTCCAGGGCACCACCAGCTCCAGGCACCAGCACCAGGCTTCAGCTCAAGGCCCCTCAGCTCCAAGCCCCAGGCCTCCCAGCTCAAGCTCCTCAGCTCCAGCCTCAAGCACCAGCCCTTCAGCTCCACCAGCCCTCCAAGGATGTCCTCCAACCCCGGCCCCCTAGGCCTCTCCAAAGCCCTCCCCAGCCTCCATCCCTGCTGCTCCAGCTGCCAAGGAGGCCCCAAGGGCCACAGCAAGGGCTGCCTCACCTGCAGCTCCTGCCAGGACATCTTCTGCTTCCCCGGCCTCAGCTCCCTGTTCCAACCCAGCGGCTCCACCAACTCCGACCGCTGGGACCACCTCTTCACCCTCCAGTCCCAGGAGATCCAGCGCCTTGCCAAGGGAGACCCACCCAACGACAATGTCCCCCAGGCCTTCAACTATGTCTGCCCAGCCTGCCAAGAGCAGGACGGCAATGCCCTCACCAGCGTGATGGAGCAGATCCTTGCAGCCGGCATCAAAACCAGCAAGGGTGCCTGCGTCACCACCGCCTACACCTACAAGGCCCAACCGCTGCCTCAGCCGGCTCCAGCCCAAGGTCCAAGGCAACGACCTCAGCGCCCTCCTCCAGGCCATCCAGCAGCTCCAGCTCACCCAGGCCTCCTCCTCTGCTCCACCACCGCTCCCAAGTGCTTCCCCGGCCCCACCAACGTCTGCCACGGCCTCAGGGACTACCACGGCCCCCAGTCAGCCAGTCCAGTCCTCTGCCACCTTCAAGGATGCCCGGCCCAAGCTCCCAACCTCTGCATACGAGTTCGATGGCTCCGACATGCTCCAGTAGCGCCGCTGGAAGGACTGGTGCCAGCACAGTGTCCTTGCCGACCCCACCCTCACCTCACAGTGCCAGATGGAGTACATCCTGGCCACCCTCAAGGGCTCCGCCTACGACAAAGTAGCCGGCCTCTCCGTTGTCACCCCAGGGAGCCCTGCTCAAGCTCTCCACATCCTGGACTCCGCCTACAACAACGTCGGGATCGTGAAGCAGCGCCTCTACATCCAGCTGTCTGAGCTCCAGCCAGTCTTCGAGCAAGACGCCACCGCCCTTGATCAGTTCTATGACCAGGTCCAGCTCATCATCACCCGCCTCAGTGCCCTGGGCATCCCAGATGCAGCCCTGGACTCCCACGCCCACGCTGTCTTCAGCAAGCTCCTGGCCGCAGTCTCCATGAAGATCCAGGATGAGTGCCTCTGCCAGCGCCAGGAGCCAGTCCCTCCCATCCGCGACCTCCTCGAGGCCATCGCTGAGCTGAACATCCTCAAACACATCCAGCTCAGCAGCACCAGCCCAGGTCCACTTCAGCTCACCAACTGCTTCCAAGGCACCTCCAAGGGCCACAGCAACCGCCAGCAGCAGCAGCAGCAACGCTCCCAGCAGCCATCCAAAGGCAAAGGACCAACCAAGGCTAAGCCCCCAGGAGCTGCCGCTGAACGTCCCAAGCCTGCCTGCCACTTCTGCTCCGAGGACCATGCCTCATCCAAGTGCTCCAAGTACACCAATGGGTCTGCATGGCACAAGTGCGCCCAGGACCTTGGCCTCTGCTTCAACTGCTTGTCCAAGAAGCACGCGCTCAAGGACTGCCCCTCCAAGCTCAACTGCTGGACGTGCCAACAGCGCCACCACTCCACCCTCCACAATGCCATGGGCAAGGGCAGCACTCGGGTGACGAAACCCAGCCTCACCGCCAATGGCAAGGCCCCCATCCTCGCCAACTTCCAGGCTTCCATCGCTGCTCCCACCCCAGCCTGCTGACACCAAGTCCAAGGCCTTGCCCTTATAGACTCCGGCTCGAGCATCACCTGGCTCTGCAAGGATCTCTTTGATGCCCTACAGCCCCATCTCCTGCCAGCAGAGACCCTTGAGGTGTCCTTTGCCGACCGCCCCAAGCCCGAGCTCATCACAGTGCACCCTGGCTGGCTGGACCTCATCACCCTCAATGGCTCCCGCCTTGCCTTCAAGGCCTACCCCCGTCTCCAGCTCTGTCCAGACCAGGAGCTAGGAGGCTACAAGCTCCCCAAGGCCATCCTCAAGTCCCTCACCGGCTACCAGGTGACCAACCTCCCCAAGGCCAAGTCCCAGGTCTACTCAGTTGCAGTCCTCATCGGCCTCAACATCCATGAAGCAGTTGAGGGCACAGTTGAGGGCAAGCAGTTGAGGGCACAGCAGTTGAAGCATCAAGCTAGCACTCATGCCCCAGCTCTCCCTGCTCCACAGCCCCTTTGGCTCCATCCTCCGCGGCTCTGTCACTGGCATCTCGAGCTCAGGCCCCAAGCCAGCCTGCAGCTTCCTCATCCAGGCCAAGCCCCGCCCCAGCCTCTCCAGCCTAGTTGCCCGCCAATCGGACCTTGAGCTGGTTGGCCTCCAAGCCAACGCAGACAAGGCCACCACTGAGGCAGAGCACCGCACCAAGCGCCTGCTCAAGTCCATCTCCCGCAGCCCCAAAGGTCGCTTTGTGGTTCCTCTTCCCTTCAGCTCCCAGGCACCGCAGCTGGCCTCCAACTTCGGACAGGCCTTCCACTGGGCAGCAGCAGCCTTCGCCCACCTCTCAGCGACTGAGCATGACGCCTACTACAAGGAGTTCCAGGAGCAGATCGACCACGGCATCCTAGCCCAGGTCCACGAGGAGCCTCCGCCTGGCACCCTGGTCCACCACCTGCCCCACTTCGGAGTCCCCAAGCCAGACTCCCTACACACCAAGGTCCACCCAGTCATTGATGCATCCACCAAGGCTGGCCATCCACCCGTCTCCCTGAACAACCTCATGGATCCAGGCCCCTGCCTCCTCACCAGCCTCATCGCTGTCCAGCTCCACCTGCGAGCAAGCCCCTACATCCTGGTCGCCGACCTCGTCAATGCCTTCTACTCCATTGGCATCGCCCCCCAGCACACCCATGCCCTCTGCATCATCCTGCCACAAGACCCACAAGTGCCTCTGGACCAGGACAATTTCCAAGTCTATGCCTATCAGCGGCTGATCATGGGCTGCTCAGCATCGCCATGGATCCTCCAGGCCTGCATCCAACTGCTCGTCCAGGATGCCATCTCCAAGGGCATCACCTATGGCCTCACGACTACAGAGCTCAAGAGCCTCCCCAGCTACCTCTATGCTGACAACGTTGTGATGGGCTTTGAGCAGCAAGAGGATGGACAGCGCCTAGCTCAAGGCCTCCAAGCCCTTTTCGCCTCCGCCTGCTTCCACCTCCGGGACTTTGCGTCCAACCTCCCTGATGCCTTCCCTGAGCTTCCCAAGAGCAACTGCCTCGATGTCGCCTTCCTCAAGAACCTTGGCCTCCAGTGGTACCTGGACACAGACGAGCTGGGCATCACACAGCCTAGCTGGAGCGACATTGCCTCAGGGAGCCTCAACAAGCGCAAGCTCCTCAGTACCACCAGCCGTGTCTACAACCCTCTCGGCTTCATCCTCCCAGTCCTCCTCCAAGGCCGTCTCCTCTTCTGCGATGCCAACACCCCCGAGAGCACCTGGGCCACCGCCATCCCCAAGGAGATCCGTGACCGCTGGCTGACCCTGGAGCAGGACCTCAATAGTGCCAGCCTCCACCACCTTCCCTGCATCGCCCTGAGCAGCAGCACTCCCACATCCCTGGCCATCTTCGCCGATGCCTCTGTCTCCGCCTTTGGCTGCTGCGCCTATGCTACCAGCCCTGGCATACCCCTGGCCCTCCTCTTCGCCCGCTCCTGCCTGGTGCCAGAGAAGGACAAGGGCCTACTCATCTCCATCCCCTGCTCCGAGCTCTGGGCAGTCGTCCTTGCAGTCCAAACGGCAACATTCCTCAAGGCCTCCTACAACCCGGTCCAGTTCCTTGACACTCGCGTCTTCACTGACTCTGCCATCATCCTTGCGTGGATCCACGGCACCTCTCCAGACCGAGCCTATGAGAACCGACGAGCCAAGGAGATCAAGGCCACCATCCCCAGCTCTGCCATCGCTCATGTCCCCAGTGACCAGAACCCAGCGGACTGGCTCACCAAGCCCCACGACCTCAAGGAGATCCTGGCCAAGGACAGCCTCTACGTCTATGGCCCCGCCTTCCTCCGCTTGTCCCCAGACCAGTGGCCTAGCTGGGCTCCAGCCATGGACCAAGCCATAAGCCCTGCCACCCAGGTGGACCAGGCCATCAGCCCTGAGCTGGACCTCGGACTCAGCGCAGCTGCTGTGCTCCTCTTCCCAGCTTCCACGGCACCCAAGGTGGACATCAGCTTGCTCCCAGCCTCAGCCACAGCTGCCAAGGCACATGCAGCTCAGCCAGTGCCCCACGGGATCCTCACCCTCCTTCCCCTCCAGTGCTACAACCAGCTCCAGCCCCTCCTCTCCATTGGAGCCAATGTCCTCCGCGCTCTTCCCCGCCTCGCAGCCTGCCTTGGCCTCCCAGAGCCCCAGCTGCCCAGCTTTCCCACCCCGTCCTCCAGCGAGTTCAAGCTCCACGCAGCTGTCCAGGACTCCCTGCTCAAGGACATCAACCACGCCACATACCAGGCCCTCGTCGCTGACGCAGCTCAAGCAGACCAGCATCCAGCCCAACCAGCAGCCCGTCGTCTCCGCCTCCAGCTCCAGGCCCAAGTCGACTCCGAAGGCTGCATCCAGGTCGGCAGTCGCTTCTCAGCAGCCAAGCCCTCCAGCCTCCCTCCACTCCTTCTTCCCCAAGGTCATCTCCTAGACCTCCTCATCCTCAACGCCCACCTCCGGCTAGGACATGCACACAAGTCCATCGTCCTGGGCTACCTCTGCCAGCGCACTGGTTCACCAAGGGCAAGCTCACCGTTGCTTTGGCCCTCCAGCATCTCTGCCAGCCCTGCCGGATCTGCAAAGCACCTCACCTCGCCCGCACAGCCGACGCCCAGTTCCCGCCCTAGCGCATCAGCCTCAACTGCCCTGTCTTCTCCGACATCCTCATTGACCAGGCAGGCCCGTTCTTCATCCAGCTCCCCAGCAGCCCAGTCAAGAGATGGGTCCTTGTCATCAGCTGCGCTGCCTGCAGAGCCTTCCACCTGGAGCCACTCAAGGCCTACAGTGCCCACGCCGTCTGCAATGCCTTCGACTGCTTCTGGAGCCATCGCGGCCTTACCACTGGCACCATCTGGCTAGACAACGCCACTGCTTTCCAGGCTGCATCCAAATCCCTGGATCCCATCCTCTGCTTCTGCCAAGGCCTCCCTCTCCCCCTTGGCCTCATCGTCTCCAAGCACAACCTCCAGTTCCAGCTGAACCCCGTCAAGTCTCCCTGGCACCAAGGAGGAGTGGAGAAGATGGTCGACTTTCTCAAGGCCTCCCTCAAGCCCTGCCTCCACCACAACCCAGTCGATGACGACGCCTTCCACACCCTTCTCACCCGCATCGAGGCAGCCATCAACTCCCAGGGGCGGAGCTAGGATTTTCGTTCGGGGGGGGGGGGGCAAAATGGTGGAGCGAAGCTCCGACCTGGGGAGGGGGTCCTAGGGGGAGGAGTGTCCCCTCCCCCTAGGAACCAGAAACTTTGAAAAAATGACTCTTAAAATTGTAAAGGAATTGTGCACTCCTTTTTGGAAAAAATTTCAGGGCTAAATTGCTGTAAAATTTGTGTTAAACAATTTTTTCTTGTTGCAGGCAGGCTGCTTAAGTTTTTACAATGTTCTAATTGTGCTAACATCATCAACCCATACACACAGCGCGCCAATTTTTTTAGCCAACAAATGGATTATAAGAATATTTAAGTATAAGAGTGAGGTTTGGACATGTCTTCAAGTTTGAGAGTTAGAGCTTCTTCATCCCATCAGCATAGAGTGAAGGTAAATCGCAGTGGAAGGAGAGGTGTGTTGAGGAGGAGACACAACAGCAATAGACATAATATACATGCATCTCCTTACAAATATACGAATTTCTCTCAGTTTATGATAGCCAAGGAATCATTGATCATTTTACTACTGTGCTTAAGCTTCGGAAAGAGTTAAAAATTATGTTTTTTTAACTTTTCGGCAAGGCCCACACAACAAAAATTTGATTGATTTAGGAAAAAATTATGAAGAAATAGACTTAAACACTTAAACACGAACACTTAAACATTATCAACACTGCGCGGAGCGCAAATTTTTTTGGCTGTTTTGCCTAATGTGAAAATTAGTTCAAACAATTTTTAATCTTTAGGCAAACAGAAACCAAGTAAAAATGTGCTTTGACAATCTGGCCCATAAAACACAATTTTTATTTATTTTGGGAAAAAAATAGTATATATGACTTAAGCACTAGCTAATGTAATGAGAAACATTATCAACCCTGCGCGGAGCGCAAATTTTTTTTGGCTCTTTTGCCTAAAGTGAAAATTTGTTCAAGCATTTCGGGGGGGGCGTTGCCCCCCCCGAAATGGCTTCGGGGGGGGCATTCGCCTAAAATGCCCATAGGTAGCTCCGCCCCTGTCAACTCCCATCCCCTCTGCACCCTCAGCGATGACCCCAGCGACTTCCGCCTCCTCACCCCGGCAGCTGTCCTGGCCTCCGCGCCTCTCCCAGAGCTGGCTGTCACCTCTCCCATTGGTGCCGCCGACCTCTGCAATGCCCTCATCGCCAAGGAGTCTGCCCTTGCCTGCTTCTGGCATGACTTCCGCCATCTCTACCTCCCAGCCCTCCGCGAGCGACATCTCCAAGCCGCAGCTCTTCAGGCCTCCAAGGCAGGCCGTCGACGTTGCCCCCAGCTTCAGCCCATTGTCGGCCATCCCTACCTCCTCGGCTCCGACGACGATCCCCGCTCCACCTGGTGCCTCTGTCGAGTCCTGACTGCTGAGCCCGACTCCACCAGCATCATCCGCTACGTCACCGTCTGCTACTCCAAGGGCCACATCTCCTGACAGGCCACTGCGCATTTGGTGCTGCTCAAACTTGATGCACCAAATCAAACAGGTTCCCCTCCGTCTCACCCAGCTGCCACTGCTTCTGGTGAAACTCAGGAGTCCGAGCCGGTGAATGAGCCAGTCCAGTCCGCATCAGACGTCTGGGCTTCTACTGCCAATGAGGAGCACAACCTCATCCTTCACCTACACCATCTCCATCCCAACTCTGACTAGCCCTCTTCTCTCCCCACCCCAGTGCCCCCGCTTCCTTCCTCAGCTAGGGCAGAAGCCTCTCATGCCTAGGGTAGAGTAGTTCCAGGGTAGTCAGGGAATTCACAAACTCATCAGATCCACCAAGCCTAGCACCCTTGCTGGCGGCCTGAAAGGGCTCCGGACTGATGGGGGAGTGGCGTGAGTGGGTGTTCAAAAAGACTAGCCTCAACCTGCACTCGCTCTTGCAGTCTGAGTAGACACCCAGCGGTAGGGTAGCTCCTTCTCCTCCTCCTCCTCCTCCTATGGCGAAGTCCCCAACTCCTACCAGCCACTCAACAGCTGCGGCTGTTTCATATACGCCTACATGGCCATCATTGCTAGCGAATCTTCTCCAGTGTCCAAGTGGAAGGTTTCAATTCACTACCTGCCAGCTTAGCCGCCAGCTAATTGCTGCAACACTCAGGTGACGGATGAAGCGAAGCTGCGCCGGGGCATCTGCGACAAAGTTCTGATCAAGCGCTCATTCTGCCCAGCATCTTCTCTACCAGGACTCCGCGAGCAGCGCTATGGGGAAGAAGAAGAAAGCAGCAATGCGGAGTCCCAGATTGATGAGAATAAAGAAATTGAGGTGTAGTTTTGCTCATTTTTGCTTTTCCTTCTTCAAATTGGTACTCTTTTTCAAATTGGCCTCTCTCATGCTGACACCATTTTTGTTCGATTGCATGTCAATTCAGACACCGGTTTGCTTTTAGCCGAGTGATATATACTAGAAATTAGTTTAGTGCATCTTTTCGATTTATCTGGGTATTCCGGCTTCCATCTGGCATTTTGGCCTGCCTTCTTTTTATGGGTGCTTCTGAAAAGACTGTCTTCCACTTTACTTCTTGTTCACAAACCAGCAGAATAAGATACAGCGGAAATGAGCATTTAAGAGAGGAATTGTTTAAGACGTCAATTCAGTTTAATTCACTTAATCCTACATTTCTAATACAGAACATAACTACACCTATTCTGAGGCTCAAAACTGCCGTAATACCATCCTAAGATCATTAGATTCAAGAAAAACTACCGTTAGAACACTATGGGGTAGTGATTATAGCAAAAATTGAAAAATTTCTTTTACATAACATAACTCAGTGACTAAGTTATGCGTTATGTTATGTAGTAGAAAATTGGCCTACTAAGTTATGTTATGTAGTGGACTCCGTTATGTTCTGTATTAGAAATGCAGTATTAAGTTATGTTATGTAACATAAATTAACCTGTAGTGGGTGGCTCTTGGTTGGTAGAGAGGGAGAGATGGATGCCTAGGTCGCGGATGGGCATGTTAGCAGGGGCTGGGGGGACTTGAAAGGCGCCTAGTAGGAACGTCGGAGGGGGACCTGGGCCAGCATGCAGAGCAGAGCACTTCTCGGGTGCCACAGGCAGCTGCCAAGCCTCTGCCCAGCTTGCAAGCGCATCCAGCCCAGCCTGCAGGGACACAGGGGTGTGAGAGGTAAGTTTGATGTCGTCCGCATAGAACCAGCTTGAGAGGTTAGGGATTTGGTTCAGGCGCCATGCTAGGGGGAGTAGATAGACGTTGCAGAGGATGGGGCGGGTCTAGGATAAAAGTACCCATGGATAAAAGTACCCCGGATAAAAGTACCCATGGATAAAAGTACCCAGGATAAAATTACCCAGGATAAAAGTACCCACAGATAAAAGTACCCACGGATAAAAGTACCCATGGATAAAAGTACCCACAGATAAAAGTACCCACAGATAAAAGTACCCATGGATAAAAGTACCCACATATTGAATAGATAGAAGGGTTGGATGGCTGGATGGCCACAAACTGAATTACCACCAGAAAAAACGGTTCACTACCTCACTGATCTGTTTAGCTCAATCATTTTGATCAGTTCTGCGCAAACTATTTTTCTTATCAGGTTACTTCTGTTGTATACACAAACCCAGGACCAAGTTAGTTGCTCTGGCCAATTCATAGTTCTCCCAACTGAAGACTAGCTCTGTCCTTTGTGGTATTGTTAGTCTTCAGTTGTGTGCCTTTGGCACTAAGGGCCTGGGTCTTAGCAGCACTTGCCTTTTGGCAAGAAGACCCAGCATAGAGCCTTCTTCTCCTGCCCACTCGGTGCTTTCACTCTATTGGCTCAGCGTCCTCTGCAACCACCCATTTGAAGGAGAACCCAGTCCCTCCAGTCAACGCGATGAGGCCTCCCGCTCCCCTGGTGGCCCATCTACCTCGCCATGAAGAATCTGAAGACATTCCTCCCGTGGTTTTGTTTTCTCTGCAATTTCGAAATTGATGATTGATGATCCACGAAGATTGATGATCCACCTTGTAGATCCACGAAGAAGTTGAGGCCAGTGGCTCTCTTCAATCAGAGCATCTGCCACTTCCCCGTCGCCACAGCCCAAAAGGCATCGTCGCCTCCCTGCCAAGTACCGCGACCACCTTCCTTCTAATCTGAGCATTCCAAAAAAAGAGCAACCCGACAAGGTTCTTTCTGCGAGTAATTTTTTCATCCTCCTTGAAGAAACAACATTTCAACAAGGTGAAAGCGGGTGTCCGTCTGACTCCTCAGGGCCATCTGCCCCACCAAGACGAGGATGTTGGCGAGGATCCCACGGACGATCAGGACGATGCCTTCCTTCAACCTCCCGCTCCGAGAGTCCAGCACCAGTAGCAGCAGATCCAACCAGAAGGCGAAGATGAAAGAGTCGAGGTCATTCTTCAAAACTCAATTCAAACTTGACTTAAATGCGCAGTTTCACAGCCCCTGGTTGGTGAGCAAGGACGTCGAGCTCAGCAGCAGCAGGCCTCTTCTTCTCGCCTTTCTGCTCCTCGCCCACTCTCCTGTTCAATCAGCGAAGATGAGAACGAAGACGCTTTCCTCCAACCCCCCGCTCCAAGAATTTCGCGCCATCAGCATCAGGTATTCTTTGCATTCGTTTTCTGACTAAGGCCATATTGGGAAGCATCAGTGGATGGAGGATGAGGATGAGGACGATGATGATTTCCTCCAGCCTGCCGTTCGCAAAGCTCCTCGTCAGCAGCCACAGCCTGTCCAAGGCCATCAGCAGTCCCAAGCCCACCGGCCTTCCCAAGTTTGCCAGTCCCACCAAGTCCGCGAGCATGGTCAAGGCCATCAGTCCCAAGCTCACCTGCCCCTCCAAGTTCGCCAGCCTCCTCAGGTTCCCTGACCCTTCTCCTTCTTCTGTGCATTTGGCAGCCACTTTCCTCTGCAGCAGCTGGCCAACCGCGAAGAGGTGATGGAAGACCAGCTTGCTGCCCCTAACCACGAGCTCTTGCCGCTGAAGCTCAGCCGCGTCATCGTGAGACCATGGAGATGATAGGCACTGTTGGCTGGCTCTCCGGCAGGCCCTTCTACTCCTGTGGTCGCCGAGATGCTGAAGGAGCTCAACGATTTCGGTCTTTTTAGTCAAAAAATGATGGGACTGGAAGTTCTGATTTTGAAAACGGTAGGTGCAAATTCTGGAAGCAAGGATGCCATGCTACGGTTTATGTGAAAGATGGCGGCATGCTGTCCGGCGACGTTGGTGGCCAACACAGCTGTGGTGCCGCCAACGCCCGTGCCTTTCCTCAAGCTCAGTCACGAGCTGCTCTCCGCCGAGCAGCAGCAACAGCTGGTGCTGGAACTGCACAGGTTAACGCTCAACTATTCGCTGCTGAGTGATTCAATCATGGCATGTGGCAGGTGGTACTGTATGTGAACACTGGCATGAACGATGCTGTAGCAGCCACCCTGAAAGAAGAAAGCCAAGCTCGCTACGTTTGGCATCACAGGCAGAAGAACTTCGTTCCAGAGCCTGTGCCCGCAAGTGCAAATGCGTGGGATCTTCGCGCGGAGCACACTTCGACTGTGGTTTATTGGAACAAGATACTGGTGCCTGTGTTAAAGATGATTACCTTCAGCTCAACGGGGTGGAAGAGAACGTGCTGAAAGTGGATACAAGAGATGCAACGGGTGGGCGGATACTCGCCTTTGCCAGCAACCTTGGCCTGCGAAGACTACGGGAGGCCGAGCACATAGCCTTTGATGGGACCTTCCACTCAGCGCCAACACAATTCTTCCAACTCTTTGTCATCCACGTCCGACACCTCCCAACCGTCTTCGCCCTGCTGGAGAACAAGCGAGAAGAAACCTACGCCCGCCTATTCCAAGTATTGTCTGAGTATAATTTTATTTTTCTTAATGTGTGGCATTTGTAGAGCATAGAGGCTTCGCCAGCTTGAATTCTCTGCGACTTCGAACTGGCCGCGATTGAAGCTGCCCTCCAAGCTTGGCCAGAAAGGAACCCCACCTTCAGCCTGTGCAACTTTCACCGGTTAATAACTTTTTGGGGGCTTCTCAAGAACTTCTAAAGTTCATGTGGTTCGATGCAGGCTGCAAAACTTCTGGCGCCAGATTCATGCAATTCCTGCGGTGGCCAAGCGCTACCAAAGAGACGCCGAATACACCGTCATTGTTCGAATTCCAGCGTCTCTAGCATTTGTTCCCTGTATTTATGTTTTGCCCAATATTTTAAGTTCTGAAGCCTAAATACACCTTCCAGGCGATTCGGTTGTGGATGTGTTCGAGGAGGTGGCAGGCTACTTCGAGGTGATGCACCCTGAGCTGGAACCCCTCATCTCCTACATCGAACGCTCCTACATCGGCACTCTGCGCCGCCGAGGCCAAGGACGCAATCGGCCAATGTTCCCTTCACAAAAAATCTTAATTGATAAAAATTGATGACAACCTTCTCCAGGTTTCCGATGAACCACTGGAACCTCTTCAACGAAGCCATGGAAGGCCTTCCACACACGACAAACGAGTTGAAGGCTTTCCATCGCGCCATTTCGTCTAGCCTTCCACAGGCAAATCCCAATCCATGGGCTCTGCTCACCTGGGTGAAAAAGCAAATTGAGCAAAGCCATCGAAACACAGTGCAGCTGGAGGTTTATTCAAGCAATTCTGCATGAGTGCTGCTTTCTAGTTGGGGAGAGGAATTTAGGCTGGGCTGGCAGTGCGTCCGCAGTCCAACTACTGAAAGAGTCGGGACAGTCAGCTCACTCGTCTGGTCCAACGCTGGCAGCCTGAGCTAGCAGCTGCTAGGATTGAAGACGAGCAGTCGCCTCTCATCTCCTATCTACGAAGCTTTGCCCACTTCTTTCATATTGGCTGATTACCTTTTCTCACTTATTGCTTTTCTTCTTTTCTTGCTCATGTTGTGATGCATATGTGATTGACAATAATTCTATTCTTTATTTATGAATATTTCCCGTTTGCTGAAGAGACTCTGTGTTCATAACTTCAATTTTCTCTATCAACCTAAATAGAACTCCATGGATGGGTACTTGTATCCGTGGGTACTTTTATCCATGGGTACTTTTATCCATGGGTACTTTTATCCGTGGGTACTTTTATCTGTGGGTACTTTTATCACTGGGTACTTTTTGTCCGCTGCACTTACTTGATGCTGCTCGCGTCCCAACCCGGACCTGGTGCTCTGGGCCCAGGGAAGGGTGATAAATCACTCGCACCTCTCCTGACAGTAGAGCCGTCCACCCAGACCTTGGTGTGTGCAGCGAGTGTCTAGACGGCGTTTCATCATTGCCGTGGTGGTCGTCGGCCAGGTCCAGGACCGCCTCCCAGCCTTCACCACCTTCCACATCCTTCTCAAGGGCCTCTCTCACAGATTGGCCCCCTCTTTCGGTGTTGGAGTTGAGTTTTGGAGCTTAGCTGCTGCTGTTTTTGGGATTCAGGTTCGATTGTGGGACGCCATGATCAGCTTCTCCAACCCCAATGCAGTGGCCGCCGACCTCCTCCTCTTCACCATCACCATCTACTTCATCGTCATCAGCGCAACCGGGGGCTCTGGCCAGCCTAATTGCCTGCTCTCTCTGGTGACCCTCTCTTTCATCATCCACTCCTGCTGCCTTCCCCTCTTCTAGGATGGCAGCCCAACGCTTCTGGATCAGCACTGCTCCGCCCGGCATGGAGGAGTGCGTGCCCGACTGCAACCCGCTGCCCGATGGCCACTCCCACACCAAGATGCGCTGCACCGACTGCGGGCTTGTCTTCTGCGCCGCCGGCGCCAACATCCTCTACAACCCGGTGGGCAGCGCGGACGCTGGCGTCTACGACCGCGTCTTCATGGCCGTATCCGCCGATGGGACCACCTTCCCCAACTTCCGCTACACCTGCCATGTCTGTCAGATCAACCAGGCCATACGGGAGCCTGCCAGCCTCGCCGAGCAAGCCGACGGGGTGGGGATTGCCGTCTACCAGCACTGCCGCATGGACGCCCCCGACTACCACTACATCGGGCCCAACCTCGGCTGACGCCGCCAACGCCGCAGATGCCGCAGCCCGCGCCGACGCCACCAGCGACGGGGGCGCTGGGCCTCCCCAGGACACCACCTTCGTCCGGGCTCCTTCTCCGGCCCTCTCCTGCCGATCAACCGCGTCCTACCAGTCCCTGGAATCTAGGAATTTATCTAGGAAAAGTAATTAAAATTTGTTTATTATATATTGTTAAATTTAAGAAATTCAAATTCCAAGAAATAAACAAACTTTTTTAGAAACTCGATTACATGGAAAGATGTAGAAAAAAACCTGCATTCTTTAGATTAAATTGTAGAACTAAAGGCAGAGTAAATGTGGAAAGTGAAAATTAGGCAAAATAGATGTTAAAATAAAATTAAAAATTGTAAAATATTGTTTGATTCAAAAATTTAGACAAAGTTTAAATCGTAAATTACCATAAGCTCAGTAAAAAGAAAACCTTTTTTCCATCAGTTTCAGTCAATATATTGAGCTTTTTAACAGAAATAAATGCATGCAACACTAAAATGGAATAAAAAATGGTAGTTAATGCGGGAATATTCAGAAATATATGAAAAATTCAATACAGGGCTGGTGATGAACCGTCGTGGTGATGAACCGTCGTTTTGATGAAACGTTGCGGTGATGAACCGTCGCGGTGATGAACCGTCGTTTTGATGAACCGTCGTGGTGATGAACCGTCGCGGTGATGAACCGTCGTGACACCGACTAAGTCAATCATTGATTTGATTGTGGTTGATGTTCAGTGAGCAATAGACGCAAGCCTACCTGTATTTTTGTCCTATACCTTGGACTGGTTCAAGAAATATAGAAAGACTCCAAAATTGGCATTAAAATGGACGAGAAGCTTGATATGAACCAGCATGCAGTTTGTTCCTGGTTCAATGGTGTAATGTGCATGATTGTGCACCTATCAATGCACCAAAAGGGGGCCGCGCGAAGCGCGGCCACTGACCAATATTACTAGTATATATATATATGAGGACAAAAGTTTAGTAACCTCTAATATCAAATTAATATCAAATATCAAATTAATATATAGTAATATCAAATTTACAACATAAAGTGAAAATAAAGAGATGACGATGAGATGCAACAATTTGAATTAAAAAATTTTGATAAAACAATAATTTGATGTAACGTATCTAAAATAGTTACGTAAAATATCTAAAGTAAAACCAAAACGAAAAAACCTCGGTAGATTAGTAACCTTAAGCAAAAAGAAAGAGATAACGGAAAACCATGTCCCACTTAGATTTATAAAAAAAGAAAAATGATAAAAAGAATGACTAAGATTAAAAAATATCATTAAACCCAAAAAAGTACTCATGAAGTCGTGAAGCTAAATAAACTAAAATCACTAATTAACGACTAAAAATTATGTTGATGTGCGCCGCAGGCCCTCCCAACCTAGTCCAGTATCTGAAAGCTAGGCCTTGTCTGTCCACCAGACATTCGGTGCAAGTCCAGGACAGCAGCTGCAGGGAAAGTAAAGACATTTTTGTGTAAATTGAGGGCACAGAACGCGAATGATCCGAGCACGGGAATGTGCTCAAAACATCAAAAATGCGAGTTTTCCAATAGACAAGAGATTTATAAATTATTTAAAAAAATCAATTTTTTTGTAAAAAAAATTAAATAAATTGATTTTCAGCACAATGTGCAGAAAAGTTAAATATGCGAAAATTTCATGAAAAATAGAATGCAAATATGTAAAAACGAATATTAAGAATCCAATGGAAATTTAAAAAGATCATAAAATTTGCAGTGTAAGTGTGCTTTTAATAAATGACTCAAGACAGCCAACAATAAAAGCAATCAGGTAAAAACCAGTGTATGTAGATGGCTCTGGGCAAGCCAAAATATGCAGTAGAGCGCAATTTAGCTGGCCTGGAGGCGCCCAGCCCCAGTGCTTCAGTAGAAGGCTTTGCTAGGCTCTGCCCATGAATGGTGCTTACTTTTGTATGTTATTGCCAGATGCTGACCAAATATTACCTTATCTTGGTTCCTCTGCACCTCAAAGCATGTAACTAACTAAAATCCCAAAACATCAACCTGGTCACAGTTGATCTGATACAAGCATGGTGAGTTCGGCCATTCTTCAGCTTCTGCTGCTACTTCGCCTTCTCCGTGGCCAAACACGCTCTCTTCGTCACCTTCTCGATCACTCCTATTGCTCAAACACCCCTCCTTCCCTCTTATCGCTCTTATCAGCAGCTGTTTTCCTTCACTGGAATGCAGACTGCTGATTTCATCATCGCTCTTGGGGCTGGCCCTGATCATCCAGCCCTACCCATCCAGGGCGCGAGAGATGTTGCGTCCTCAAGATTGCCGCTCTTGCTTTGCTTTGCATGGGCCAGCAGCCTGCACAACTGCTGCCCCTCTACGGAAGCCAGCTCAACTGGCATTTGCCATCTCTTCATCTTCAATGAGCAACATAAGAGTCTCTGGGGGACTCGGTGCTCTCTGCCTCCCCAGGGCGGAAGCTCCTTTCAGTCCAATCGGCCCATGCAACTGCAGGGATCTGACTGCTTTATGCCCTCAATTGGCAGCCCTCTTTAGGGCAGGCTTCATGCTAGAAAAGCCAACTTCGGCTGTGTGCACCAGCTTCACAATAATACTCTGCCTATCGCTTTTTATGGCACTTTTTCATCCATTCTTATCGTTCACTTAGGCGGCTCTAGGCAGCCCTGTCCTGCAATCTGCTCTGGTTGAAGGAAAGCAGGAAAGGAAAGGAAAGGAAAGCAGCCACTTGGACAGCCACTAAGCAGCCAGACAAATGCAATGTCTCGGGCTCCAGCACCAACAGCCAGGGCATCAAGCAGGGCTCGCTCTACCTCAACGACGGCAAAGGCCACGAGCACTACCAGCACAGTCGTGGGAGCGACCACTCATGGCACTACAACGGCAACCAAAAACCCTAGTTCTCTGGACGCCATCACAAGGCAACCTCCAAATGGAAGTGATTGTTGCCATCCTGCTCTTCATGCTGTCTTGCGCTTTTTCCGCCTCATTGAATGCTCAATGAATTAGCTGCTTGACAATAAAACAAAAACAGCTTATCGCTCGATTTCCAAGTCGCAATGCCTGTGCATGAATGGAAGCTCCGTTTGTCTTTCAAGTTTTTCGGCCACATTATTTTTCTTATTGCATGGCCTTTTGGGTCTCAGAGAGCAGCTGGCCTGGCAAGGAGACTACGGACTGGGCATTGGCGGAAGGCAGGGCAGCCTTTTTGCGCATAAAACTCTGTTGAATTTGGCTCTGTTTTGATACGTCAGAGCACAGGCCCAGGGTCCAGGAATGCAAATTTCCATCCACATCCCACTTCCTTTTTCTACGCGCATGCACTGCCCCTTCCTGCGTTAAACGCCTACCCCTCTTCTCCCAGCCTCCACCAGCGCTCACTCTGCTCTCCTCCCACTCTGACAAGCCCCATCTGGCCACGTCTCCCCAGCTGCCCTAAACACAGGGGTGGGCACAAAGGGAAGATGGGGGGGGAATTGGGGCCAAGGGGGGTGAAATGAGCCGCTCAGATCTGACGCCTTCATTTGCACTTCCAGCGCTCTCCACTCCACAACACTCCTCTCCCCTCCGCCATTTCCTCACCCCATCCACTAACTCTCTTATGCCTCCCTCACATAGGCGCGAGAGCTATAGCAGTGTAAGATAGATTGAGGTTAGAGGATGGTGGCTAGGCCACCCTATGGACGCCCAGTGCGTGCAGCGAAAGTGAAAGCTATCCAGCAGATGTCAGGCCAGCGGGCCTCTTCTCGTCCTACCAGAGAGCAATCCTCTTCAGCGGGGGACCACCTCCGGCGCGCAAGATCCGAAGAAGCCACCGGCCTCCAAGCCTTGACACCCCGCCATATCGCTCAAATGCTCAATCAGGGCCTAGCCCTCCCAACTATTGCGCAATCACCGCCCCAGTTGCCTCCACGGGCCCATCCTCAACCTTCCGCTCCACCTATCGCACAGGCCTTGGCCTCTCCTCCACAACCAGCTCATGTACAGCCTCCAGTCTCCCCGCCTTTGGCTTCTAGGCCCTCCTCTCCTCCACACCATCGCCGTCGGATTCATCAAAATCCTTATGCGGGTCAAACGGAGGAAGAGCAAGATGAATGCATCATGGCCGGTCTTCGAGAACGCCTGCAGGGCGGTGAGGGCTCAGTCCAGCTGTTCCCATCCTATTCAGGCCGCTCTCTTCGAAAACGAGTTCTGGGCACAGCCTTCAATCCCTTCCACTGCCGAGGCCGGAGTGAGGGACCCCCACAAAATCCCCCTTGCTCTCCGTCTCCCCAGGCTTCCCCTAGCTACCGGAGCACTTCAAATGAACCGGCGGCTGCAGACACTCCTCTTGCGCAATCAACCCCAGTCCAGCCAGCCCCTCCTATAGCGGCTTTCCAGATGGGGGATATGGAAACACACATGAATCTGGGCCCTCTCTTGCAGCAGGAGCAGGTAAGAGGCAGAAGTCGTACTAGATGCACACCCGCGAGAGGGTCACGCAATGCATCACACCTTTCAGGCCCACTTTACCCGGTTGCTTCATCGCCCCCGCCGCCTAGGCCTTCTAGTCCTCCTCCCGCTCAAGATGCCAATGTCCATTTGGAATGGCAATTCCAAGCCGAGCAGCAGTTGCATGAGTTGGCAAGAAGAAGGTTGGAGGAAGATGGTTGGGCAGGAGATGCCTCGTTCCATGCTGCTCATGTCAATCAATGGACGGGTACTACGCCGCCTGAGAACTCGGTCGCTACCTCCAATTCCCCACCTCCATCGCACGCTATTCCTTTGCCCAATCCTCCACCGCACGCAATTCCGCTGCCCATGCCATCTTCTCCACACACTTCTACAATGCCTCCCCCAAACCAAGACACCTTCTTGGATGATCTTGTCGAGAGGTTGATTCAAAGACATGAAGCGGACCCGACGGCATGGCACCAGCGTGCACAAGGTGGCCGACCAATTCTTCCTAGCTCTGTCCCATGTCCATTGCCCCCACCTTCACCGCCTCCTCCTGCCCAGCCCCATCAATTGAGCAAATGGGAAAGGGAGGAGGAAATAAGACAGCGCCAATTTCAAATTGAGAAAGTGCGCAGGGAGATGGCTGAGGAAGAAGCAGTGACTTTGCGGTGGCAAGTTGAACTGGAAATGAATTGCTCAGTGGAGACTCAGTCTACGGTACCTCTCGGACCAGACACTCCATTCTCCCGGCCTACTTCGCCTCATCCCACTTCAACAAATCCTCCTTCACATTCGCCCTCTCATCCAGCACCCTTTGATGGGTCTTTGCCATTGCCTAGCCAGGCAGGGGGTATCGCACAAGCGGCAGGGTCATTCGCTGGGCAGGGAGTTAATGAGCAAAGTACGCCCCACCAGACATTCTATACCCCGGCCACAGGGCCACCCTCCCATCCACCTACAAGCCACACTAACGCTTTTCCCTCCCCTACCCAGCCCTCCTTTCACCCATCCCTGGTAGATTTCTTTTTACCTCAGCGCCAACCTCCTGCTATTTCCCCTTCCCTTGAGTCTGGGCTTTTGCACTTTCCTGCCCATTTTCCCAATCCTTTGAGGGCGCCTCGTGTCGCAACTGGCTCCTGCCCCGGCACTTCAGGAACAGCCCTTTCTCATTCCAGACCCATTAGATCCACTTCTCAACCTTCATCTGGTGGGAAGCGGATGAGCAGCAACAGCGGAGGAGGCCAACAGGCCAGGCCATCAGCGCCATTATCAACACCTATGGACACTGAGGTGAGGGGATTGCGTGGTGATTTCCGTAACCTTCAACAGGCCATGACGCAAAATATGACCACTATGGTCGATCGTCTTGCTCAGATTGCCCAGACTTTGACTGAAAGAAGCAGGCCTTCCAGCCGGGCAAGTAATAATTTGTCACAGGTCCATCACGACGTATCGCACACTGCTCCTGCGGAGGTCCACGTGGGCCAAGCTCAGCCGGAGGCCAACATGCCGCCTCCTCTCGCTCCACCACGCAAACCCCACCCCCCAGTGTCTTGTGAGTCATGAAGGACTAGCCTTGTTTTGCCCCCTCCTGGAGGCCTCGGGTTCGGCTAGTTGTGGCCTTTGGGGCAGTTGACTAATGTTTCAGGGAATCCCCTTCAGTTTCTGGGGTTCAGGTGGACGCAATCTCTCATCCCGTTTCCCCCGTTGTTTAATTCCTTTCTCGTCTGCGGCATGCTTGCCTCTATCCGTAATGTTTCAGGTGAGGGTCTTTTGTAGGGGTGGCCTGTCAGTGGCGATTAGCTTAGGTTCGATGAGGGTCCTTTGTCTGTTCTGCTGACCTGGGCCTGTCCCTTTCCTTGCTGGATGGAGGCGCGTCAGCTGATGTTTCGTGTTCCCCTGTTAGCCCCTTGGTCCCGAGGGGTTTGTGATGGTCCCACCCCCTTTGCCGCCTTCTTCCGCCTTCTCCTGGCTGGCCCTTTCCCCTGCGCTGTGTGTTCGGCTGTGTTCTGGTTCCGCCCCCTGTTTGTTCTGGCTGGTGCAACGTCATCCCTTCCCCACGTCGTTTCTGGAGAGGAGTGGAGGGAAGAGGTCATGGCCTTTCCGCCGGAACCGGGGTCAGGCTGGTTCCTGGGGTGAGACGCGGTCGATTTCCTGTACCCGGAGCCTCGATGTTTCGTGTTGATCCCTTGCCGGCCCTTGGTGGCCGTCCTGGCGATTACCCCTTGCAGTCGCTGCCTTTCTCACTGGTTTTGTCTCATGGCCTGGCCCTTTCCGGCCTGGCGGGCTGATGTTTCGGCGGGTTTTCCTGAGTTTACCGGGTCCGTGTGGGTTGATAATCCTGCTCTCAGCGCACTGCTCCTTTTGGGCTCCGCCACCTGGGCCGTTGATGTTTCGTGGGGTCTTTGTGCCTGGCTGGTTGGCAGTCCCCGCAATCAACTCCGGTAGGTCGTTGTTCTCAGTTCTGGCCTTTGGGCGAACCACTGGGGGATCCTGGTTTGCCCTGGCCGTGGTTTCCGCTGTTGCGTCAGGCGGATGTGGGGGTGTGCCCACTTCCCCTCCTGATGTTTCGCCCGGAAGTGTTAGGGCGGTGCGAAGCCTGGTCCGTAATTGAAGTACTGCTCTGTGAAGCGTGTAATCCTGGTGGGTTGAGGAAGTGGGTTTCTTTCCTCCAGTCCCTGCGCCCTGCACTTGGGCTCCTGCTGACCGCCATTTTGCTGGGGTCCCCCTATCCTAGCCCCCTACTCTATCGTCTAATGTTTCGCCTAGTTGTGAAGTGGTGGGGCTAGGAGGCCTCGTCAATTACAGAATCCGTCGTTACAGGGAATTATTAGTGGGCCCCAGCGGTGGCCTTCATCCTGTTGAATTATACACACGTATCCTGTGGCTTTCTTGGCCTGCTCACACTGCCTCCTCGGCCTGGTCCGTATCCTCTTCTTCTAAGAGGTCGGCCAGTGGGTCGGGCACATGTGGGGTGTAGCAGGGTCGCAGCCTGTTGACGTGGGCCAGGATGGGCTTCGCATGAGGGTGGTCCATGGGGACCAGGTAGTAATTCGGGTACCATTCCTTGACGATCCTGTATGGGCCCTTGGGGTTCCACTTGAGCTTCCGGTTCTCCCCCTTTTTGACCACGCTTCGGGGGTAGCTCAGCCACACCCGGTCCCCCGGGCTATAGACCGTGGGTTGACGGTTGTTGAGTGCCCGGTCTGCTTGTCTCTTCATCGTGGCCTGGGCTCCCAGCAGGTTCTGCTTGGCCAATGTTCGGGCTGTGTGCAGGGCGAGGGTGAGGTCGGTGGCGTAGGTGTGGGTCTCCATGTACTGGGGGTTGAACGGCAGGAGGGCCGCTTCTTGGGGCCAGAGCAAGTCCCTTGCGAAGAGCAGGTAGGCTGGGGTTTCCCCGGTGGCCGCGTGTGCGCTGGTCCTGATGGCCATGAGGGATGCCGCTAGAAAGCGATCCCACGTGTTCTTGTGCACTTCGCAATGGGCCCTCAGCATCTCTCCAATCTTCCGGTTGACCCGTTCTATGCCCCCCATCGTGGTGGGCATGTACGGAACGGAAGTGATGTGACGTATTTTGAAGAGGTTGTTCAGTTCCTGGATGGTTTTGCTGATGAGGTCCTTGGCCGTATCCGTCATGATCTCCCGGGGGGCCCCATGGCGGGCGATGACTTCCGTGAACAGGAAGTCGGCGACCGTGTCAGACTTGATATCCGGCACGGCCTTTGCCTCCACCCACTTGGTGAATCCATCGACGGCGGCGATGATGTATTTGTTGCCGTCTTCTGTCAGCGGAAGTGGCCCCATGCAGTCCAGTTCGATGCGGTGGAATGGGGGTCCTACGCGCAGCGGCACCATCGGAGCCACCGGAAGCTTACCCCGGGTTTTTGTCTGGTCGCAGGTCTGGCAGGCGAGGATGTGTGCTGTGACGTCCTTGACCATCGATTCCCACCAGTAGTAGCGACGCAACCGGGACAGGGTCTTGGCGATTCCTAGGTGGCATCCCAGCAAGTCGTGGTGTTCCCCCATCAGGAGTGTGATGAGTGAGGTGGGCACCACCGTGGGTCGCTGGGTGGCTCCTGGGTTTGGCTTGCGTCGCATCAGCAGGCCTCCCAGCCCGATGATCATTTCCTGTGCCGCCTTCTTCACTCGCGCTGCTTCCTGTGGGTGCGAGGGCAGTTCTCCTGTCAGGATCCAGGCTATGATAGCCCCTAGCCATGGGTCCACGCCCTGTTCTTTTTTGAAGCGAGCGTCCAGCCACACTATTGGTGGTCTATCTTCCAGTATCGGGTGTCCCGGTCCCTGGTCCAGGAACGGAAGTCCTCCCTCCCCTTCATAGGGGTCCTCTGGAGGCTCCTCCGGGTCGGTTCCTGCTGGAACCGTTTCCTGAGGCGGCTCTGCATCCGGGGGGGTTCCTGGCCGCTCTGCTGCTCGTCGTTGTGCTCTGGTTAATGCCTGGCACTGATTGGTTGGCTCTTCCTTGGGCGGGGGCGCGCCTTGGATGAGGCGACTCATGGCGTCAGCGTTGGCATTTTCCTTGCCCTTCCGATACTTTACTTCGAAGTCGTACTCGGCTAGGCGCAGTCCCCAGCGTTGGAGTCGGGGTGAGTCTGTGGAGGTGATGAGGATGGACTTCAGTGGGCTGTGGTCAGTGACTAGGTCGAACTTCCGGCCCCACAGGTAGTCCTTGCACTGGAGGATACAGAAGACCGCCGCCAGCGTTTCCTTTTCCACCGTGCTGTACCTCGTCTCCACATCGGTCAGTGTCCGACTCATGTAGGCGATTGGCCGTTCTCCTTCCGGGTGTTTCTGACTGAGGACTCCCCCGATGGCGTATCCGCTGGCGTCGGTGTGGAGTGTGAAGTGTTTGTCGAAGTCCGGGTAGGCGAGCACTGGCGCGTCCATCAGCCTCGTGGTCAGGGCCCTGAAGGCCGATTCTTCCTTCAGGCCCCACTCCCAGTCCTTCTCCTTCTTGAGCAGTTGGTAGAGGCAGAAGGCTATCTGGGCGTAATCCTTGATGTGGCGCCTGTAGTAGTTGACGAGCCCGAGGGCGGACATGAGCTCCTTCTTGTCCCGGGGTGACGGTAGTTCCTGGATGGCCCGAACCTTTTCGGCGTTGGGAGCGATCCCTTCAGCGCTCAGGGTGTGGCCCAGGAAGATGACTTGTTTTTTGCAGAACTGCACCTTCGCTGGCTTGGCCTTCAGGTTGAACTGGCGCAGTCTGTTGAGGACCTTGGCGATGTCCTGCAGGTGCGTGTCGAAGTCCTGGGAGAAGATTAGAAGGTCGTCGATGTAGCAGAGGCAGAAGTCGTACTGGAGCTGGGCCAGGACATGCTCCATGGTTCTAGCATAGCAGGCAGGGGCGTTCTTGAGGCCGAACGGGATTACCGTCCACTCGTACTGGCCCCACATGGTGGAGAACGCCGTCTTGGGGATGGCCGACTCGGCGAGTCGAAGCTGCCAGAATCCTGAGGCCATGTCCAGGGAAGTCCAGTACTTGGCCTTCCCTACTGAGTCCAGTAGCTGCGTGATCAGGGGCAGCGGATACTGTTGCTTCCGGGTCACGGAGTTCAAGGCCCGGTAGTCGATGCACATCCGGAGGGTGCCGTTCGGTTTCTTCACTAGCACCATAGGGCTGGACCATGGGGAGCACGAGGGCCGGATTATGCCCTTTTTCTCCATCTTGGTCAGCTCCCGTTTGACTTCCTCCCTTGCTGTTTCGGGGATCCTGCTCAGTCGTGAGACTATGGGGGCTGTGTCCCCTGTGTCTATCTCCATCTCTCCCACGGTGCACTGGCCTAGGTCCATGCTGCTTTTGGCGAAGCAGTCCCTGAATTCCCATATCAGATCCTCCAGTCTCCTCTTCTGACTGGGTGTGAGGTGGGCCTGTTGCATGGGTTTCTCCCCTTCCTCTTCCGATTCCTCATCCGGTTGGCTCTTGTCCCCCCATGGGAATAGCTGTAAGAGCTCCTCCTTCGTTAGGGTCGGCTGGGTTTGTATGGCTTGGACTTGACTTTTGCTGAGGGACACGGTGGCGTAGTTCTTTTTTTCTTTTCCTTCCTCGTTGGGCTCCATTATCAGGTGTGGTTCCTCCACCTGGCCCACCGAGGTGTTCTCGTAGATTGTTACTGGGGTGGGCTTTGCGTTCTCTACGAGGATGTAGAAGTAGTTGGAGGGGTCCCTCACTAGTCCCCTCGGGCTGGAGATGCCTAGCTTTGCCAGTTTCTCTATATTTGGCTCCACCATATATTGGCCTTGGAGCTGGGGGGTATCGCCATTTTTGTGCCGCACAATACATTTAAGGTATTGTCTTGTCCTGGGGGGTATCGTTGTAGTTTCTGCTGCTCGTACCGGGGGATCTTCCGCCTGTCGGATAGCCATTACCGTGAAGGGTTGGGGCTGGCTTTCTCCCACCATGAATTGCTTCGTGCTCAGGTCGAAGGTCACTGCTCCTAGCTCAGAGAATATATTGTTGCCTATGATGCAGTCGTATTCGCAGTCCTCCACCACGAGGAACTCTGCTTCGACTGTGCATGGCCCTATCTGCATTGGCCCCCTCATTCTCCCCTTTACCTGCACTACTCCCCCGATGGAGTGCAGGGGCCCTTCAAACTTGCAAGGGGGAAGCAGGGGAGCCCCGATAGTTTGCGCTATCCGCCCGGGGATGATGCTGTTGGTGGCTCCTGTATCCAACAGGCCCCTAACGGAAACGCCCACAAAGAGGGCGGTGATCAGGGGTATGATGTTCCGGGGGCATCCGCAGGCCTTCCTTTCGACTATGTTCCGGCTCCCGATAGCCGCGTTCACCGACATGTTGCCCGTGTACACAATTTCGGAGTGGTGCGTAGCCAAGGATAGCTCCTCTATACATTCTTCCAGGTTATCTGGCCTAATTCCCCATGCGCAAGGGGGTCTCCTGGTGGGTTGGACTAGTCCTAGCGTTAGCCAATCCGCCGATTCCTGGTCCTGAAGGACGAAGGTCGGTTCGTAGTCTCCTATGAGATTGGTGGTTCTCAGGTGAGGAAGTGCAAAGGGGGCTGGGTCTCCCACCTCTATGGCTAGGCAGGTACTAGGTCCCTTCCCTATTTCCGAGATGGTGGACACTGGCCAGTAAGGTAAGGTTAGGCCTTTCTCCTGCGTGCCTAATCGACATCCGCCCGGAAGTAGGGTGATGGGCGGAAGCTGTTGGAGGAGGGAATAGCCTATTCTCATTCCTATCCTCTGCACCGTGTCGGGCACAACCTGGGCGAACCCTTGGATCAGGTGAGGGCCTACGGTTACTTGGAGGAGCACCTGACTTTCCTCCCTTTTGGTGGGGATTGCCCCCAGATAGCCCAGGGCTCTAGCAGCCGTCTGGTTTATACTTGTGGCGTGTCCCGATATTTCTAGCCCGGCGTGCAAAAGTGCATTTGGCTGCATTTGTTGTCCCGCCCTGATGATCCTGGCCTCTACGGCGATTATGGGTATTGGATGTATGTTACGAATGCAGTAGGCTGACTGATTCTTGGCGGGTTGAGGTGGTGCTGCGGGCGTTGCGGGTCGTGGCGGCCTCTCCACCTGAGGTAGCTCGGCCGGCGGTTCTTCACTCGTTGCCGGTGCATCCGTCATCACGTCCTGCAGGACTTCCTCCGATAGGGGGGTCTTCCCGGCCAGTGTCTGGGACTGTGCAGGAGTTTGGTCCACTTCCTCCCCCTCTATCCCCGGTTGCTCTTCTTCCCCGGTTCCGCCGGGGGTTCCGTTGACTCCAGCTCTAGTTCCGGGGTGTCATCTGACCTTCCTGGACCGACTTCCCCCTTCTTCCGGCGGGGGTTCCTGTGCCTGCAGAGCAATAC
>JASANA010011175.1:0-13558 GCA_030248095.1 Ptycholaimellus sp. GST1_10
CCCCTTCCTCAACCCCAATCCTTCTATTTTTCTTTTGTCTGAGTACACAATTACCTGATTGGCGCCAAAGATCGCGCTTCCTTGCTGTGTACGTAGTGATTCAGATCGTTTTCAGTTTCATTCATTCCATCAATTTTACTCTCAACGATCTGCCATTAACCCTAGGGGCGTCATAGAAAAATTCTTTTCAATGTGTCAGCTGCGCTCCCTACTATGCCATTCTCTTCGTCGCCAATCCCATTTCCTTCCCTTATCTGCTGCACTGGCCCTGCTTTCGCTGTCTCTCCCTCCAACGCCCCTCCCTCGTCCTCCAGGCCTCGCAGCGAGCGTTTCCCTCCTCTTTTCAACTGTCCAGCCACTCGCCTTCCCGCCCAGCGCTCTATTTTCCTCCGCACTGCCTCCCAGACGCCCCTTCTCCATGCCCCCACTGTCGCACCCCCGACGTGTGTCTGTACTACCTCCTTCTTTCTCCCCACAACAAACCCCTCTATAAAAACCGCTGCCCCCAGTTCATTCGGACAGTCACGGGGAAATCGTCTCGTTTGTTCAGCTTGGAGGAAGTGTAGTGGTTGATAAACTCCAGTCTCGGCCGCAGCCGAAGGTCTCTTGCAAAGTATAGGCGCGGGAGGTGGTAGAATCCAATTCTTCCACTACGGAAATGCACCAATAGCAGGAGGAGAACTGGCAGAATATAATAAAGGGAGGAAAACCGGGCATTGAAGCGGCGCCTATTTGTAGGATGACTGGGCGGAAGGCTACCGTCTGGCGGCCGCCATGAACTTCCGCTTCCCCGAGTGCGTCCCGGTCCCTCTGGAAGGCGTGGTGAAAGAAGCCTCCGCGGACGGCCTCGCCCTCCTCCGCGACATGATGCTCTACAACCCCGAGAAGCGCCCCACTGCCCTTCAGGTATCCATCCTTCCTCTCCTTCCTTCACTCACATCCTACTTCACTTCTTCTAGGCCCTCAAATACGCCTACTTCAATGTGGCCCAAAAGCTGGGCGCTCCCGTGGCCGTCATCCAGCCGCAGATTGCCCAGAAGATCCCGCAGCAGAGCTTTCGTTCAGAGCCCCAGCCTGAACTGGAGAGCAAAGTCAAGGCACCGTCTGCACAGAGCGATTCAAAGTACCTCCTTCTATATCTCTCATTACGGCTTCCACTTTTCACCTGTCGGTCTGGATTAAAGGGTGGAGATAGGCGGGCGCAAGGAGGGGGCGCGGAAGACGAGTGCGGATAACTGGCAACAGCCCCGACGGCCCAACATCCCTTCGCCCATACACAGGGCCAAGCAGGAAGCACATCGCCTGTCCATCTCCAACCCCAAGGCTCCGGCGCAAACGTCCATCTCAATCCCCCCTACTACAAATGTCCTTACCAATTTTTTAATTGCTGGCTTTCAGATTGGAGGAAACTCGCTACCTGGCCCAGAAAAAGAGCGACAAGAAGCCAGTGCAGAGTCTGGCGAGGAAAAAGTCGGAGCAGATTTCGGCCAAAGACCTCTACTTGTCCAAGTCTCGCTATGCTCCCGGTTGGACTGAGGCTTCTTGGATGCAGCATCTGAACGGGCTTCCTAAATTGCCAGGCGTCAATACGAAAGAAATGAAGGGCGTCAAGGCCGACCTCTTCCCCACCCAGCAGTCAACTACACAACGCCGTTTTCAATACGCCTATGGTTGGAGCTTTGAACCATAGGCTGGTTAGGCTAGGGCTGAGAGGATACAGGATATGCGCCGTCCTTTGGAGCGCCCTACAACATGGCTAAGGGGGCTCCGGCCAATTCGCCCAGCGGCCGACCTGATTGGGCATCTAAGTGAATCTTTTTTTTGCTTCACAGGCTTCTTTTTCAGTTTATTAATTTGTGCAGGTATCTCAAATGACCAACGAAGAAGCGAGCTTTTTCAAGCCAAGCCAACTGTGCCTCTAGTCTTCGTTCAGAGAGTCTTCGCCAATTAGATGCCCAGTTTTTGCGCGGCCGCAGGCCGCCTGCCGCGGAGGGCAGGGCAGTCAGAGCTCCGGAGGCCGGAGGGCATGGGTGCGGAGGCCCCGGAGCGTAGCCTAGCATGCGAAGCATGCTAGGCGAAGCGTAGGGGCCGTAGCACCCGTGCCCGGAGGCCGGAGGAGCTCTGGCGCCCTGCCCGAAGCGGCTGGCGGCCAAGGCCAGCTTAAGCAGTTACCCCATTTTTGCGTCCGTCTGTCCGCATATATATATATTTGTCTGTTCCAGTCCCGTACTCCGCGGTTTTTCAATGAAATTGGCTGATTTTTTGCATGAAGGTCCGCCTGGGTGGTATCTCCAGGCCATTTTTGGCGCTTGGCGTAATTTTTTGAATTTCGCCCAAAACTCAATTTTTTGATGTTTCAAAGCACTAAAAATCGTAAATCACTGGTTTTTCCATGAAATTAGCTGAAATTTTGCATGAAAGTCCGTCTAAGTGATGCCTTGGCCCCATTATTAGGGCTTGGAGAAATTTTTTGATTTTCACCCAAAACTCAATTTTTTGATGTTTCAAGGTACAAAAAATCATAAATCAATGGTTTTTCAATGAAATAAGCTGATTTTTGGCAGATACATCCATCGAGGTAATATCTTGAAGCTGCCAAAAGGAATTTCCAAAAGATTCATTGCTTCTTGATTTATGGCAAAAAACCTAAAATCATGATGTTTCAAAAATTCGAACATCCATAAATCGATGGTTTTTCAATGAAATCTGTTGAATTTTGGCATGTACCTCTGTCAAGGGGATATCTTCAAGTTGAGAAAACAACTTTGTGAAAAATTAATTATTTCTTGATTTATAGTCAAAAACGTAAAATATTGGTGTTTCAAAAATTTGAACATCCATAAATCCCTGGTTTATCAATAAAATGAGCTCAATTTTGGCATGTATGTTTGTTGAGGCTGTGTCTTGAAGCTGTTAAAAGAATTTTCGAAAAATATTTATTAAATATCACTCTATGGCCAAAAACTTCAAATCATAATGTTTCAAGCATTCGAAGAAGCATAAAACCATGGTTTTATAATAAAAATAGCTGAATTTTGCTATGAAGATCCGTCTAGGTGATCCGTCTTATTACTTGGAGCAAAGGTCGCGCATCTTGGCAACAGCCGAGAATACCTTGTTTGGAAGGTTCTCGCACGTCTTAGCTGCAGAAGTCATTCTATTCTACAACTCCTTTCACGGCAATCAATTTGTGGGTATTGTACTGAAATTGGCTCTTTGATTGTGCAGATTTCTATTTTTGCCAGTGCTTGCTGTTTTTTCGTCATTTGGTGTGGATCTCAGTCTGAATGAGGGTCTACTCAGCTAGAAAATGGAAGGCCAGAGCAAACAAACGCAGACAAACAATACCATCTTATTGAAGCACAACCTTGGCTTGGAAATGATAAGAGAAGTCTCTTTGTGAAATGCTAAAATTAGCTCTCAAAGCATAAACAAGCAAAACGAGTTCACCTGGCATGAATTCTTCAGGTAAAGAAAATTTTTGAATTCTAGTTGTTTGGTCTGCGGGTTGGAAATGCTAAATACATACGGCTGTTTTGTTCGCAGTCAAACACGCGCGTATCACCAGAACTGGTTATAAAATAGCATTAATGGGACGCAGGCCGACAGTTTTGCTTCTCTATACGAATTCTTTGATAACTTTATTTCTTCATTGCCTACTTTTATAGAAGAATTATTCAAAAAACATTTTGCTCATTTGAACAGGAGAAAAAGAATCGGCTGCTGCACTGTTGGAGATGGCGAAAGTTGGCAACAGCCAACCTCAGCCGGCCATTCAATTGCGATTGGTTCTCATTTTTAAGAAAAAATATTTTTTTTTCAAATCCAAAAGATTCTAGGCTGAAGAAGAGGCCAAAGAAGCGCCCCAAATCCCCCACCTGCTCTACAGCGTGGAAGAATCGCCGCCCATAGCCAGCCTCATTCTTTTTTCTATTCAAGTGGCCTTCTAAATATTTTCGAAGAATTGTAAAGCTGGCTGAAATTGCAGCAAGTGATGGTGTGCATCAGTGGAATTATCTCCATGCCGATGGTCATTGCTGATACAATCTGCGCCAAGCACATCCCCATCGCCCGCGTTCTCTTGGTCGGAAACATGCTCTTCACCTCCGGCATCTCCACCATCATTCAAGTCACTTTCGGCATTCGGTTCCACTTTTTTCGTCTTCAGCAAACAATGTTCAATCTATGCTTCGCTCCTTCCCCAGGCTTCCACTGGTCCAAGGCGCCTCCTTTGCCTTCTTCCCGGTCATCCTGGCCTTCATGCAAAGTGCAGAGCACAAATGTCCCGATGTCGACAGTTTTCTGGACAAACAATATCCAGTTGATTATTAATGGCCAATTTATCAAATCTATTTCTCGAATGTTTGAGAACGGCACCCACAACCCCGACTACAATTCCAGCGCTGCTGCAGCTTACCTGGAAGAAGTCGGGAACAGCGAGTGGATGTCTCGAATTGTAATCGTAAGTGAAGTCCAGCATTTCTTCGCCTCTAATGAGAAGGGTGCGCAGATTCAAGGCAGTCTCATGGCAGCCTCTTGCGTGCAGATGGTGATCGGATTCTCCGGTCTTGTTGGTCAATTACAGCTGAATTCTTTCAAAGGACTCGGAAGGAGAGCAAAAATATGTAACCAGGAGTGATCACTCGCTATGTGGGTCCAATGACGATAGCACCGTTGATGCTGCTGCTCGAGATCTCCATCGTGGACGTCTGCTTCACCTACATCAGCTCCCACTGGTTCTCCGTCATGTACATCACCTTCAACTGCCTCCCATTACTCCTTCTCGCATCTTTCACCAACTCCCAGAGTGATTCTGCTGCTGCTTCTAACTGCAGTCTATTTGAATCATCTACAAATCCCTCTGCCCAACTACAGCTCCAACAGAGGCTGCGGGATGAAGTCCCAGCCTCTCTGTGCCATGTTTCCAGTAGCTTCTTCTCCTGGAGCTTCGACATGTCCGGCAAAAAGAACATATTTGGCAGTACCTCTTCGCCATCTGCCTGGCCTGGCTCATCTGCGTCATCCTCACCGTCAGCGAGGGTCTGCCGTCGGGGGCGGCGGCGCGAACGGACGCTCGCACCTCCGTCCTCCACTCCGCACCCTGGTTCAGCTGGCCCTATCCAGGTGCCCTGCCCCACTCAGTTCTCCTTCTTCAATGGCTCAAAGAGCAGGCCAGTTTGGGGCGCCTAGCTTCAACCTCGGCGTCTTTCTGGGCTTCGTGGCGGCCACCCTGGCCTCCGTCATCGAGAGCATCGGAGATGTTTTCCCTTCAATCTCTCTCTGGGCGGCATGGGAGTAGATATGGGTTGGAGTACTACGCTTGCGCCCGAGTCTGCGAGCTGCGAACGCCGCCCTCGCACAGCGTCAATCGGGGCATCGGGGTGGAGGGGGCAGGGTGTCTGGTGAGCGGACTGCTGGGAGGCGGCGTGGGCGTCACCACCTACTCCGAGAACATCGGCGTCATCGGCATCACTCGCGTAGCCTCTTTTTCAACTTTTTCAACTGGAGTTTTCAACTTTATGCTGGAGCTACAGAAACTCTACGGGAGCCAGTTTATCTCAGCCCTTTCCCCGCCCTAATAGCCCAGCAAGGAAAGGGCCCTAAGAAGAGAACTTGGAGGTGGCCTGCCGGAGAACGATGCAAGGGGCAGGGCTGCTGATGATCCTGCTGGGGGTGTTCACGAAGGTGGGGGCTGTCTTCGCCACCCTGCCCGATCCGATCATCGGGGGAGTGCTCACACTGAGCCTGTCCATGGTAGGCGGGGTGGGCCTCTCCTCCGTCCAGCTGTTGGACCTCAAGCTCTCACGGAACGTGGCCATCCTTGGCCTCTCCATCATGGCCGGTCTTCTCATACCCAAGCTTGTCCAGGCCATGCCTCCTAAGACAGGTTCTTTTATCATTTCCAACTTTTTTATGTCCGCTTTGTGAGCATGGAAGTGGCGATTGAAATGGGCAGGAAGCGAAACGGTGGATGATGCCCTGAAAATCCTGCTCACCATCCAGATGTTTGTGGGCGGAACAGCGGGCTTCTTTCTGGACAACACGGTGCCAGGTAAGATTGAAGCAATTTGAGAAAGGCATGAGGGGAGTGAAAGATTGAAGGAGCGACAAGAGAGCAACGCGGTCTTCGACCTCGGGGCGCTGCTAAAGGGGTGTTGGAGCAAGGAGCAGTGGATTCCTATGCTCTGCCTGCTTTCCTTGAGCGCATTTTAGGCCGCTTCCCTGCCCTTTGCTACCTCCCATTCCTGCCTAATGCTCGATCAATAAATGAATCTAATGCTCGTTTATAGCATAAATTTCCGGATCAAAATGTCTTTGCATGTTCTTTCAAAATTTTGGTATAAACACACTGATTATTGCACCAAACTTGAATTCTTTCGCTGTTGCTGTTAGTTTGCAAATAAATCATTTTGTGCCGAGAACAAAATTTTGCCAGTAAAAACGCGCTAATGAACTGGGTCCTGCTCATAATTTGTCGTATGCAAAGAATCAGAAGGCGTGAAACTTCAATCGAGCACGAATTTCTGTAACTTCTAACATCAAATTCTAAATGAACGAGACTGCAATTTAACCTTTGGCCTCCTTGCAATCTTGATCGGGGACAATGTTGCCGCTACTTGGATCGAATAGTGGCATGCTAGTTATGGTTCGTGAGTTGTGCTTAGCAGGCTCGGACTTTCGTCGCCTATATGAGTGTGCGGAAGGTGTAAGATCAGACTTAGGCGAGGCTTTTGAAAGTGGGAACCCGATGCTGGCGTATTCGGAGAGGGCAATGTAGGCGCGGTTGGAGCACTGGTAGCGGATGTGGTGCCAGACTTGCAGCTCCGAAGGGTGCTGGTACTTTCCGCACAGGTCGCAGGTGAAGCTCTGCGCCTTTGCCATATGATAGCGAGCCACATGCCATTTCTGCAACCCTAGTCACTTTGCGCCAAAACCCTGCTTCGCCTATTCTTATTGCAAATTAAATTTCGGAACCGAATTCATGCTGAATACGCAAAAGACACAGAAATGTGAAAAAAAGCAACGAGGCAGTTTTTGTTGGAGGCCTTGACAGCGTAGCCGCAGTCGTCGCAGTAGATGTACTGCAGCCCGTTGCACACCTCCGCATGCTTGGCCAGTCCCTTTCAACCATTCCAACCATCTCCCCGAATGATGATCGGCAGAAGTTGCCTTGGAAGATTTGAAGAGGCGAGAGCAGGCCGCGCAGCGAAATCGACACTGCTCCCGATAGCGCCGTTGACGCTCCGCACCGCTCAGCTCACGCCATTCCTCTTTTGTCTCCACCTGAAGCTCAAGCACATTGACAGCAGTTGCCAATGCTCATCCTTAGCTACCTTCAAGGCTTTGCTGCTTGGAGTTGGGGCGTTGGCAGAAGGTTGGTTGGAGGTCTTTTCTGGAGTAGGTGATTTGATAGATGTGAGTGCCTCGGCTTTGGCGAGGCTGGTGAGCATTTGCTCAGCCCTGTCCTCCTCCTCCAGGCGCTGGAGCTTGGCCTCTAGCTCAGCCTCCATCGCCAACTTCTCCTCCGAATCCGCCTCATTGTCGCTCTCCTCCGTCTCCGAGCCACCCCACTGCAGTCTTTCGCTCTTCTCTTCCCATCTATCTTCTTCCATCACATCATCAATGGAATTTTGCTGGCCGTAGAAGGTAGGCGATGTTCTGTCAGGGTCACTCGTGGCATCGTCTTCTTCCACCAATGATGGCGGTATTGGCAATGATTGGGAGCCCTTTGGAGCGTCTGTTTGGAAGTCGACAAGAATGTCAAATGAATCTTCTTCCTCGATGAAGGAGAGTGATGCAGAGGAGCAGTCCGAAATGTCCTCCATTGGCTCTAGCTCGAAGGAGTGTTTGATACGCTTCTCATAAGTGAATGAAGTAGATGTACTGTGTGCACAGTAAAAAGCTTTAAGCCAAGAAAGTAAATTGCGCAACAGTTTGAAATATTTTACTGAGGCTGTTATTGCCATCGCAAGTTGATTGCATACAAAACGAATGTAACAAATCGATCATTACTGAGATAAGCAATTGAAAAATGACTGGATAATGAGCGGGAAAATTTTGAAATCAAAATTTGAAAGTGCTTTAAAAAACAAAATTTACCAATCGAAATGAAAATTTACAAAACAAGCAAAAAAGGCCATTAAAAATAATGCTCATGCAATTTGTGAAAACGGTCGCCAGCCCAGATCCTGAAAACGCAAATGGTTATGCGAAAACGGCAGAATATTAATTTTAAACAAATGTGCCCATTTGAAATTACAATATCATCTTGTTTCATGCATGATTCTCAAACTGGCGCCTATGAAGGCATCTCAGAAAGAAGGGCTCTAGCGCGAGAACTCAGGCAGCTGGCATCTACTTCCCGAATCGCAAAAACTCTGTCAGCAATCGCCCATTTCACCAAGTAAACTTCTTTCAAACGATTGACCGGCTTTGCAGAATGGAGCAGGAGAAGATGGAGCAGCAGGGTGTGGCAGTGGATCGATCGGTGGTGGTGCTGCGATCAGTGCTGAAGAAGATTCTGGCGGGGCTTTGGGGAGGAGAGCCGGAGGATCTCTGTCGCGTCTGCCACCTCCTCGGCTTCCTCTCACCCGCCCAAATCCTCAAAGCCCTGCCCTGCAGACCCCTCGGCCTCTCCGCTCAACAGCTTCCGCCCTTCTTCGACCTCGTCTTCCGCTTCCTGAACGCGGAGAATTCGGACGAACCCCTTCACGACCTCCTCCACCGGCCCGGTCAGGCAGATGAGGTGCGCCGCCTCCTTCTCCACGACACTCAAGCCCTATCGGGACTCCAGCTCCCACGCCTCACCCACCTGGCTTTCTTCGGCGAAGAACTTGAGCTTCAGTTGGCCGATCTCCTCCAGCAAGGCCTCTGGCCCAGCCTTCAGGATCTTCGTCTCTACGACATGGACATGACAGCTGGCCTATGGGACGCCCTTCCAAGCACGCTACACACTGTTCGCGTATTTTACTTCGGATCTGTGGGCAGCCTGTCGAAGGCCAACCTCCGCCGCGTCTACTCCGACGACGAGTGCACAGTCCTCCCCAGCCTCGCCACTCTTGCACCGAATCTGGAGACCCTCAGCATCGGCGCCTGCTGCAACTCCAACGACTGGAACAGCCTTGCCCTTTTTCGCAAGCTCCTACGCCTACACGTCAGCTATCAAGGATACATGCAGCAGGCCTGGAGTCTGGACCAGCTCCCGGCCAGTCTGAAACACCTCAAAATCATCGGCGAAGAGGTCGCCCTGGACGGGAGTCGGCGTCTGGTGAACCTCCGCACCTGCGTCCTTCCCCGCATGTCAGCTCCCCGCCTGGCAGCACTGGCCCCCAACCTGGAGCTGGTGAGCCTGGGTGATGATGAAGGTGAGGCCAGCCTGCCCGCCAATCTTCCTCGCCTCCACTTCGACTGGCGCTCCGGAACGGAGATCATTCTGGACGCAGTGGGCGGCCTGGGAAGCCTGGTCAGTCTGGCCCTGCCCCCGCAGTCACCCAACGACTTGGCCCGCATCCTCCACGCCATACCCTCCACCCTCCGCCGCCTTCACTTCATCAGCGACGACGGCCGGCCGCTGGACGATGGCCACCTACCAGAATATCGCAGCCTCATCGAACGCTTCGTCCAAAATCAGCAAACGCTACAGCTCAGTCGCTTCCTGGAATATAGAAAGAGCAGTGTTTGCTACCCTTTCGTAAGCCAGTTCAGTAAAATTGAAGCCAACGTTTGAGAGGGACTGGCGACGATGGTGCTTTATCTTTGCCGATACCAGCGAGGGTCAGCCCGAGGAAAATACCAACGATTCTTTATTGCTTGCCGGAGCTTATAGAAATATATGATTATTTCTTGTTCTATCAATTTAGTTCTTCGATTGAAATCTATGTGCAACGAATATTTCATTGCTCTGTCGGCTTGGTGCATCAAGTTATAACAAGTATAATGGCGCAAAGCGCAATAGGTGACCGCGAAGCGCAAGATGGGCTGGCGCGAGGGAGCATTCTCAACCAAATTCAAAAGTAAGCACATATATAGAATCAGCAGTTATGAACTGTGAACAAAATAACACAAGTCTTGTGTGCAATTTTCAGCCATTCAATATGACAATTCTTCACTCAAAAGGAAAAGTCTGTGGTTTCTCAACCAAATTCAAAAGTAAGCACATATTTTGAATCAGCAGTTATGAATTGTGAACAAAAAAACTCAAGTCTTGTTTGCAATTTTCAGCCGTTCAACATGACAATTCTTCACTCAAAAGGAAAAATCTGTGGTTTCTCAACCGATTTGAAAAGTAAGCTCTGATTTGGAACCGTTATATACGAATTGTGAACAAAAAAACTCAAGTGTTCTGTTCAAATCTTAACACTTCAGCCAGTACAGAGCAAAAAGTAAAATGTAAGGGCATATGTATGGGAAAAAATTTTCCTACTCAAAAAAGTGATGTTTCAACTACTCCGGCACCACTTCCACCCTGCCAGGATCCAAGCGGCAAGCATTAGCTTTCAGGAAAAAAAAAGTTTGTCAAAATCCGTTGAGAATTCGCAGGGCCCCGGCCATTCCAGACAGAAATATATATATATATATATATATATATATATATCTGGTACCATCGGCAAGCCAAATGTGGATCTCTTTTCTCCAAATATTGAAATTGCCTCGAGTTAAAAGTCTAAGAAATACATCTACTACTAGAGGAATCTGCTTCATAGACAATTGCATTTTGTTTCAGCGCGCAGTTCAGTGGCTCTTTCCAATGCGCGCTAAAACAAAATGCAGGTGGCTCAGCAGATTCCTCTAGTAGTAGATGTATTTCTTAGACTTTTAACTCGAGGCAATTTCAATATTTGGAGAAAAGAGATCCACATTTGGCTTGCCGATGGTACCAGATATTTCTTCCACTTTTAATAAAATAAAATATAAAAAAAGTATGCTGGAAAAAAAAATTTGGGAGAAAAAATACTATTGACTTGCCGATGGTACCACATATTTCATCCACATAAAAAAAGCAAAAAAATTTGTCATGAGAGGGGTTCGAACCTAGCCTTCACTTAGGCAGGTCAGACGAACAAGCCACTTGACCACACAGCCACTTGTCAAACTGTGCATAATTAGCCTATATCAATTACATGTAATTGTATTGGACCTCTCCGATTGATGCCATTAGTACAGGCCGATTGAATACCTACTATCGTCCATTGAATAGATGCGGAGGAGAAGAAGAAGAAGAAGAAGAAGAAGAAGGAGAAGGAGTTCGGACAAATAGTTTTTTGCATTTTTCATGGTAAAATCAAACGTCTTATGCAAAACTCAAAAGATAAACTATAGTCAATTCGATGTTGCTCTTTCCATTGCAAAAAAAATTATAGCGATTGGAGCTTTCTGTGACGAGCAGCAGCCTTATCAAAATTGAGATCTAGCAATAACCCCTAAAACGTACACCTGGGTCGAAAAGAGGGGCTGGGCGCTGACGGTTCGCTTTGCTCCCTCGCGCCAGCCCAATATGGACAAAAAGTCAGTCACATGTATAGACCGCGAAGCGGGCCCTTCGGGCCCGCTTCGCGGTCAAAAATATACGTTTTCAAAAACGTTTGACAGCATTTAATCCATAAGAACTTCCCATAGCTCTGCAAAGGTGCACCAACCGAAACTCAAGCTGTCAAACACGTAAGTTTCATCCTCTATAGCTGTTCTTCCAAACGGCAAAAAACCATAAATGATTTGTAACGAAAAAGTAATTTTTGCGCGGCCGAAGCCGCCTGCCATGGAGGGCAGGGCAGTCAGAGCTCCGGAGGCCGAAGGGCATGAGTGCGGAGGCCCCGGAGCGTAGCTTAGCATGCAAAGCATGCTAGGCGAAGCGTAGGGGCCATAGCACCCGTGCCCAGAGGCTGGAGGAGCTCTGGTGCCCTGCCCGAAGCGGCGGGCGGCCAAGGCCAGCTTAAGCAGTTACCCCAGTCTTTCCGCATATATGTGTCATTCCGGGGCCTGGCCTCCGCGGTTTTTCCACCAAATTGGCTGTAATTTTGCATGAAGGTCTGCCTGGGTGGTATCTCTAGGCCATTTTGGCCGCTTGGCGTAATTTTGGTTTTTCGCCCAAAACCTAAAATTTTCAGGAATGTTTCACCCCCCCATAGGGGGGTCATATCCGGATATGCCCCCCCCCCCCTGTGTATCCGGATACAGCCCCCCCTATAGGGGGGTCATATCCGGATATGGCCCCCCCTGTGTATCCGGATACAGCCCCACCCCCCCCCCTATAGGGGGGTCATATCCAGGCTGCCAAATTTTTGTTCTAAAATGTTCTTAGTACAATTGGTCTCAAATTTTTTGGCGTGAAATGTTCTATTGATTGATGGGTATATTTAATATAGAGAACAGTACTCGTCTACCAGAGAACAGTACTCGTCTACCAGAGAACAGTACAGAAAAATTGGGAAAGTTCTGTTCTCTAACGAAGACTTTTTCTTTGTGTTCTGTTCTGTATTCAACATTGTTCAGTTCTCTAAGAAAATTATTTTTCCCATATTCTGCTGACATTTTACCCAACTGTTCCGATCTCTAGCGCATTACTTTTTTGGCTAGAAAGGTTTAAAATTTGGGTATGCTGTAAAAGGGTCAATTCTCAACGGATTCGGACAAACTTTTTTTTTCCTGAAAGGTAATGCTATTTTAGGAAGATCTGGAGGGGTGGAACCGGTTTCCGAGCATTTGAAACATTACTTTTTTGGGTAGAAAGGTTTAAAATTTGGGGTATGCTAAAGGGTCAATTCTCAACGGATCTTGACAAACTTTTTTTTTCCTGAAAGGTAATGCTATTTTAGGAAGATCTGGTGGGGTGGAACCGGTTTTCCGAGCATTTGAAACATTACTTTTTTGGGTAGAAAGGTTTAAAATTTGGGTATGCTGTAAAAGGGTCAATTCTCAACGGATCTTGACAAACTTTTTTTTTCCTGAAAGGTAATGCTATTTTAGGAAGATCTGGAGAGGTGGAACCGGTTTTCGAGCATTTGAAACATTACTTTTTTGGGTAGAAAGGTTGGGTATGCTGTGTTTTTTCAATGTGTACTTTACATTGCTTTGCTTTACATTTACTATACATTTCATGAAAACAACCAAATGCAATCAAACTCAAATGCACAAGAAACAAAAATTAAGAGCATTGACTTTATAAGCAGCTAAGTTGCCTGGGAAGTTGTGGGGGGGGGGGAGGGGAGCTCCGCGGTCACCTATTGCGCTGCGCTTGCGCCATATACTTGTTAAAATTCAGCTGATGTAAAAGTAAATACAACAGTTGCTAATCGCAAGAAGTAATGTTGGGCCAAATTTAAAAAAAAATCCAACAAAAAAAGTTAGAAATTGATGGAACTATGAAGCTTCAAAGTTAAAAATACCCCAAAAATGCCAAAATCGCACTCATTTTCGATTATTTTTACATTCAATGTTATTGGAGCAGAGTGCAGAAAATATCCCTTGCATAACTCACCAAAGAACCTATTCATTGAGCTATCATGTGCCAGGATAAGTGGTGAATCCAGTCAGCCCGAGGCACTCTCCTAAAATGGCATCA
>JASANA010011176.1:0-14544 GCA_030248095.1 Ptycholaimellus sp. GST1_10
GTGGATGTTGGAGAGGTTGAGTGTGCGCGAGAGGCTGAGTCCGTTGATCTTGGTGAAGATGGTGTCCGCCTTCTCGTCCAGGCCGGACATGAGGCCCATGTCCTTGTCGCTGCCGCCTTCCATGTTCCGCGGCTTCGGCTTCCCGCGGAGACCCATTCGGGCCCGCATCTTTTTCTGCATTGTTCAGGCCTCTTTAGCTCATCAAAGGCTGTGAAATAGCGAATGGCACACGTATGCCCATTGCAAGTTTATTTCTTTCTCTTCAAACACGCCTTGAGATATTGGCGTGTTTGAAGAAAAAGAAACGAATTCTGAGTAACTAACAATGAGAGTGTCGAGAATCTCGTGCTCATTGCTGCGCTTGCCGGCGTCCTCCTTGATCTCTTGGAAGAGGACGGTGACGATGGTGATGAACATGTTGATGAGGATCATCGCTTGCACGATGTTGAAGATGAAGAAGAGCCAGGGAGCTTCAATCATCCTCTCCCATCCTTTCCCGCACCCAAAACCCAGTCTCTAACCGATAGCCGAATTGTCGACGATCTCCTGGAACTCGAATTTGCCCAGCATGGCTGAGAAGGCTTCCTTGCAGGCGGCCATGAAGGTGCGGAAGGGGTAGAGCTTGGCCCGCAGCAGCATGAACAGCGCTCCCACCAGACCTGAGCACCACACAGCCTTCTTCTACCCATCCACTTCACAGAGCCCCTGTCCACCGATATAGACGAAGCCGAAGATGATGGAGAAGTAGGCCAGTTCCGTTCTGGAGCGTCTCAGAGTGTCCCCGAACATGCTGATGCGTCGGTTGAACTTCAGGAGTTTCAGGAACTTCACGTTGGTCAGAAATAGGACCAGGGCCTTGGATATTTTTCTGTCCACTGAGAAATCAGCTGGAGATGGGAGAGGAAGGAGGAGACCTGTAGCTGAATGAATGTCTGGTCGAGGAAGTTGGCCCACTGTAGGCTGATGTAGACGTTGCCGTGGGTCTCCTCAAACTCGGCGGCGATGTCGTAGGAGACGATGATGCGGGCGATGTAGAAGCCGGAGGCGATGATGCTGAAGAAGATGATGCCCAGCTCCACCCAGCTCCAGAACTGGTTGAAGTAGGCCCGGGGGCCCTGGGCTTTAAGGTCCTTCACCTCGATGAACATGAAGATCTGCAGGTTTGGCAGTTGGGTTGAAATCCTTGTGAAGGGATGGGGGGGGGGGCCAGGAACGAGTATGTAGGCGACGAAGATGAACTCCGCGGCGAGGATGAAGAGGGCTCCCTTGGTGTGGTAGCGGAAGAGGCGGACGGGGTCGAAGCGGTAGCTGGGCTCGATGGCCCCCGTACCCGGCAGCTCCAGCATCAGACGATTGACGCTGAACATGTTCACGTTGCCGTCGTAGGCGCCCCATTCGATGATCACTGCTCTTGTCCTCAACCAAGCGCCTCATTGAGAAGCATGGGCTTCCTCAATGAGATGCGCTACAGATTGTCCAGCCATCCTTCCTCCTCCATCTGGTCGAAGAGGAGGGCAAGGTCGGAGGTGGTCTGGGTGAGTGGGAGGACGTAGCCGCCGCCGCCGTAGCGGTCGAAGGTTCCCGGCACCGGCAGGCGACGCAGCTCCTTGGCAGTCCGGTACTTGTACTCCCGACGATCTTCAAGGCAAAGAGTTCCTCATTTGGCCCATAGGGAAGAGGAAGCAAGAAACCGGATATTTTGTAGCCGGCGGGTGTCCAGGCGATGTCGTAGTCGGTGTGATCCTCAGTTCCAGGGCCCTTGTCGCGAATGCAGCCCTCCACCGCGGACGCCATGACATCGTAGACTTTGCAGTGGCCTTGGTCCGCTGGAATGGGGGCTGGCTGGGTGGGAGCAAGTATGAAGAGCGAGTTCATAGAACAACAATGTTTGTTTTACCAAAACTTTCATTCTCGATGGTTGGAGGAAGGGGAGGGGGTGGAGGATACGTTTGTGGCGTATCTGACGCAGGACGGCGTAGCCCATGATGCGGGAGACTTTGTCGTCCGTGAAGCCGCGGAGGTCGATGGCTGGCTGCCCGTTGTACCACCGACCGCGGAGGCCCGGCACCAGCGTCGACTTGGCCCAGTCGTAGAACTCCCGAGGGGAGCGAATCTCAACCACACTGCTTCCATCCCCCATCTTTGGAGAACCAAAAAGGGAAGACCTTGTCGTAGGTGTAGCTGCCGTCAGACTCCAGGCCCAGATAGGTCTGCCGCAGTTGTTTGGTGTACTCATAGGCAAGCAGGTCCCTGGAATTAAGGTGTCTGCTTGTGAGGAAGAGTATGTGTGGCAGCAGTGAAATACCGAGATCCGTAGGCCATGATGAGGACTACCCAGAGAAAGAGGAGGTAGACGGATATTTCCCAGATGATCGTCCACATCTTCTTCTCTTGGATCATTTCCATTCGATCGTCAATCAGCTGGAAACATTCTTGGCTATTAATGAGCCAATTGTTGGACATAGGATTACCGCATCGCTGTCCTTGGCTTTCAGGGCCATGGTGGCAGCCGATTGAGTTGCTGAAAAGGAAGGAATTAGTAAGGGGAGAAATCGCTTGAGTACTCAGCTACCAGGGGTTATGTACTCCTCGTTGGGGCGCAGTTGAAGGATCATCTCGTTCTCATCCTCATCCGCCTCCTCCTCCTCCGGTGCATTGCCGCAGATGAGGCTGCAGAAGACGACGAGGAGCAGGATCTGAGAATATTGACATTTTTCTCCGCCCATGCTTAGATTGGGCAAGGATTGCCTTGAAGGGCTGAGCGATGAGTATGGAGGCGAATAGATTGATGATCATGGACGAAAGCCAGGCGCGTGCTTTCTCATCCCCGAACATGATCCCGTAGGCTAGGATGAAAAAGGTGCAGGCCACGATGCTGGCTATGGACAGGATCCAGGCAATCTGCATTCATGGCTTTCATCTCCTCTTCAATTCCAGAATATTGCTGTTCACAGGGCGGAAGATCCAGGGCAGGTTGCCGCAGAGGAAGCCCATGCAGGACCTGGAGCGCTGCGGGGGTGGGACTTCGGGGGCGGGCAGTGGATGATCACTGTCCCGCAAAGCTTTCACCACCCGCGAGGGACGTAGTTGGCTGTCAAACATGCCTTAGTTGCAGCAGGAGAGATGGCTGAGGCTATTGAAAGAGGAGAGACAAGAGGCGAGCTTTGCGGAAGAAGTGGGCGAGGATGGCAATCGGTAGGAGGCTGAGGAGGGAGGTGAAGAGGCCGATGCCGACCTCGTTGGGCGTGAACTGCAGTGGGCCCTGCTTGAGGTTCAGGCTGCTCTGGTTGTAGTTCATGCCGTCGTACCTGCCGAGGAGGATCGCTTTGAGGGAGGGGAGGCAGGGGAGATTTGAGAAAAGGATGCGGACCACATGGCGGACATGAGCATGGATGTGAGGACGAGGTTGAAGCAGCAGACCAGGCGCTGCACTCGCGTGAATCGACTGCGCAGGGGGCGGGCGAAGATGGAGAACCACAGGTGGCTGTCTGCATTTGTCCATGGGCTGGGATTAGAAGGTAATAGGATGAAATAGTTTTAGATGGAGACCGGTGAACTGGTTCTTGGCCTTCATGGCGAGCTCAGAGCCGCCGGTGTCAGGGTCGTCGGTGGTTAAGGGGACCATGCGCTCTATCAGGCCGTCATCCTCATCAACTGCCAACCAGCGCTCCACGCGGAAGGGGAACTTCTCCCCCGTCTGACAGTCCACCACCATCACCCGCCGCAGGTACCAGCTGCGGAACCGGTTCTTCCCCCTGCAAGGCGGATTGGAGGTGGAGGCGAGGATGGATAGAGAGGGGCAGGCTACGAATTGTCGTGCCAGATGCGGAGGAAGTAGAGCGGCCCCAGAGGCTGGCGAGTGGACATCACAAAGCTGTCCACAGCGCCGTTGCGGAAGGTTTTGCGAGGGATGCGGGCTGGGCGGATCTCGCGCACCTGTTCAGATTTCGTCTTATGAGCAGGGCAAGCTTTGAAACTGAAACTTTTATTGACATTTTTTATCTGTTTCCAATAATTTGTACGGTCTTAACGTAAATTTATTTTTTTTATTATTAATGTAGAGGGAGGCTAATTTTTTATGGAATTGTAATTTCGTATAAATTTAGGTGTTTAGCTAAATTTTTTAGATGACTGATTTAGTCAAATGTAGATAAAATTAATTTTAAAAAGGAGCGGTGGGTGGAGGGCTAAAGAAAGACCTCAGTCTCGTTGTGCTCCCCGGCGAGGACGAAGTTGATGTTGGAGTCGGTGGCGGATCCTTTCTGGTAGCCGGTGAAGAACACAACCTCGTAGATGTATTTGTCGCCCGGGTCATTGTCGTCCAGGGGGATGGAGCCCACCTTCTTCTGGTCCTGTCAGCCACTCTCGCCTTTTGGACTGAAAGAGAAGAATAGAAGGATAAATTGAAGAGCAAACGCTGATGTCCATCCAGCGGGAGACGATGAGCATGATGGCGAAGGCCACGAAGAGGGTGAAGAGGGCCACGTAGACGCTGATGTTGTTGGCGAAGGAGGCGTTGGCGAAGACGTAGCTGAAGTCGATCCGGTTCGGGGCCAAGGAAAGCCCGGCCCCGAAGGGCGTCAGGTGATTGGCCATGCAACGGGTCACGTCCAGCGCCATCGTTTCCACCGGCTGTAAGGGTGTCAGTAATTGGAGCTGTGATGGGAGAATAACGAAAAAGGAGAAAAAATAGGAAAAATGTATAAAAAATAGAAAAATAGAAAAAGCAGACCCAGACGCCCTCTGAGTGCCAACGGTCGGATCGCGAGTCGTAGAAGTAGCAGCCCTTGGTGAGGATGCGGAGGCCGTAGTTGTACCGGGGGCAGCGATTGATCACTAAGCTCCCTTGAGAAAAGGTTTTGTTGGATGAAGAGGAAGGCTTTGGTGGAGATGCAATGACCCATAATGACGGTGCAGTTGAGGGTGGTATTGGCGTCGGCGAGCTCAGCTACGCCCAGGTAGAAATGGCCTTGCCGGTTCATGAGAACATCTTTGAAGTCGATCCACCTTCAATTGCGCAATCTTGAATTACGGAAAAGATGGAAAAACGAACAAAAAGAGACCAGTTGGTTCGATTGTGGGTCTGATTCAGCGCTTGCAGGCTGAGCGGTACTTTGGGGATGCAAAGCTTGTCCTCATACTCTCCCGGCAATGCCCCGGGCTTCTCGGAAAACTTCCAGAAGAGGCAGTAGGAGGCATTGGGGGCTTTCAGGGGACGGAAGACTGCCTGCACCGACACATTGGCTGCTTCCACCTACAAACAACCCCTTCAATGTTCCATTTCCTCGACCGCTTTCCCTGCCTCAATCTGGTGGTGACGCATGAAGTCCAGGGAGTCCAGAGGGACAGAGGCGGGGAATATGGGCAGTGGGCCTCTGGCTGCCAGCAGGGCCTCAGGGCCGGCCTTGATGTTGTAGACGATGAAGGTGCCGTTGGCGCTGGCCTGGTCGCCGAGGCCGCGGACGAGGATGGGCCGCCCCTGCTCGTCCACGAAGGACAGGTCCAGGATCTCCCCGCTCACCAGCTCCGAGTTCTTGGCCGAGGACCAGATGTTGTTCTGCAGGCACTGGGTTTTTGTGTTTCAGCCAAGAGGACAAATCATTTGCACAAAGCAAGAGCATTTGTTTCATGCTTTTTTTTACAAATATTTTGTATAAATATAAATATTACAAAAATATTTTTCGCCCATTTTTGGCATAGACGTGCCCATTGGAACAGAGGCAAGGGGGACCTTGAGCTTGACGACGTTGGACTGAATGACGCGGTTGCTTTCGCAAGCCGTGGGCAGGAGACGGCACGCGTCCCGGGGGTACTGGACGGAGAAGCCGTCCAGGTGGATGTTCCCGATGGGCTCTGCCAGCAGCTGTTCTGGAGAGCCCAAGGACACCCGCACCTCCGTGGAGCCTGTCTTCACCACCTGTGGAGGGGATGAGGAGTTGAGGGGGCAGAAGGAGGTGGGGGGAAGGCCTTGGAGTATGTCTGCCCGGCGGCGATGTGGGCCCGGCCCTCGTAGGCGATGACGGCGGTGATGGCGCTGAGGATGCCGTCCACCTGCTCCCGCATCTTCTTCTCCAGGCGGGCCTTGCGTCGTTTGGCCAGCACCAGACCCTGCTCCTCCTCGGTCAGCTCCTCCATGTAGATTATTTCGTCTGTCAAATGCCCCGAGTGTCAAGGGAGGGTCAAGGAAAGCAAAGTGAACCGGGATCTTCCGGCGTCACATTGACCTCGTCCATGTTCGCATGGGTCTCCGCCAAGGCCTTCTCCTGGTCCGATTGGAGAGGCTGGTCCTGGTTCACGGAGCTGATCATGCCCAACATGTCCACTTGCCGCATCACCTTCAAAACTCCCTTTCCTTCTTCATCTTGAGGCCTAGCAGAAGCAGGACCTGTTTGGCAATCTCCACCCGCTCCTCGGGGGTGAGGCCGGCCATGGTGGCGGGGTCGGAGATGGCGGCGGTGATGGTGGCGAGGACGTCCATGATCTTGACGGTGGTGTCCTGGTTGAGGCTGATGACGGGCTGGACGGTGCCGGTGTCGGGGTCCAGGCGGATGGTGAAGGCGGAGGCGGTGAGCTGGGCCACGGTGTCCAGGATGGGTGCTATCTGGTGTGGGTCGCCGATGGTGGAGGAGCTGGCGGTGATGAGGGCGTCCACCATGGCCTCGTTGACGGCGGCGGTGGCGGAGTTGAGGACCTCGAAGAAGTTCGCCACGCCTTCCAGGCAGGCCTCGTAGAGGAGGGTGGGGGCGGAGGGCTTGGAGGCCCCTTTAAGATTGTCGCAGGCCGCCATGGACATGGGGATGGGGATGAAGTCCAGCTCTTTCAAGATCGCCTCCACCACCAGCTCATTGGCCAGAGACTGGAAAGGATGCATTGATGGTCGATTGGGAGGTCTCAAATGTAAAGCATATACCGAAAAAAAATCATTTTTTAACCTATGAAATTACATGTTTGGTTTGTTTGTTCAGGCATGTAATTTCATGGGTTTAAAAATGTAATTGTTTTCGACATACACCCAATTTTAAGACTGCTCACGGGTGGGGCTCCGGGCAGGGAGGAGAGGAGGTTGGTGCCGTCGGGGAGGCGGACGTTGTTCGGATGGATGCTCATGAAGCCGAGATTGCTCACCTATCAAAACAAGACAGTGATTGGGCTCAGAAAAACTAGGTGTAGAGAAATCTTGACCTGGACTGGAGCCTTCATGGCAACGCCGTCCACGATGACATCCATAGGCAGAATAGACTTGGTGTCTGCGCGCAGGGGCACGGACATGGGCGGTGGGACGGTCCCATCAGGATTCGGACTCTGCACGAACTGCAGCGTACCCACATAGGCCGTGCTAGGAATGCGCGGCAAGGGCGGCAAGTCTGCCTCCAGCTCCTCCTAAAAGTCCCATCATCTTTATACCCTAGGTAGATTGAGGTGGGAAAATGGGGCGTACCCTCTGCTCTGCTGTTAGCGGAGGCTCTGTCGAGGCAGTTCCCTTTAGGACCTGGGCCAATAGGGTAGCCTTGCCGTCCACGTTGTTCCCCAGGGCTGACACGGCCGCGTCCATGTTCATCGTGGGCACGTTGGTGGGCGGGTTGAGCCCATTAGCTATGGCCAGTTGCTCCTCGCTCAGTCCTGTCCATCACAATTCCTGCTCATTCTTAGAGAAAGCCATAGAAGAGCCAAATCTAACCAGGAATGAGGGGCGAGGCGGCTCCGGTGATTGCGGACAAATCCAGCGGGGTGACGGGCATGATGAACCCGGGCGGAGCACCCCAAGCCGCCGTATCATAGGCCGGCGGCAGGGCAATGGCACCCAGTGACGGCAGGGCTGCCACTCTCTCCGCATCCGTCATGAAGAGGGGATTGGGCGCCGTGGTGCCGTAGGGCAGATTGGTCACCGGGTCGTAGACGACGCCGTTGATCTTGGGATAGCCCGTGGCCACGTCCACCTCTATGCGGGGGGAGTCGGTGGGGCTGCCGGCGTTGGCGGGGAGGCCGGTGATGGGGTCCAGGGCCAGGCCCGTGTAGGGGTCCACCACGGGCAGCGCCAGCCCGTTGGAGTCCAGCTGTACTACAAGGCCGCCTTCTGGGTCCACGGGGGCCTGGCCGGAGGAATCGGCGGCCTCTAGGAGAGTGGCTGGACTGAGGTAGCCGCTGGAAGATGGGGCAGCAGCTCCACCAGGCTCGTTGGAGGCGGTTAGGGGTTGAACCTGAGAAGGGAGAGCTTTTGTTTTAAGAGAGCTTTATTAAGAGTTTCCAATGTCCCTTGCCCAAAAATTTTGACCCCCTCTCCCTTTTTCGAAACTAGACACAATTCTAAGACTTTTGGTGGCCTCTATGTACCTGACCATTAACAGGCCTCCAAAAGTCTTAGAATTGTGTCTAGTTTCAAAAAAATGTATAAAAAGGGGGGTCAAAATTTTCGGGCAACCACGTATCTAAGACATTCGAACTTCTCAGTAAAGCTCTCTTTATTAAAAAGAGGAAGGTGAAAGACTGACAGAGGTGTCGGGAGGTGGGAGGAGGACGAGAGAGGGTGGGGCGGCAGGGTCGGAGGGCAGGGCTACTCCTGCGGAGTCGAACAGCATTGTCGCCATCATGGCTTAATTTTTGAGGAAACATTGAAGAGGTATTTTGATAAAGTTATGAAATGCTGAGCCACCTTGCGGCATGTAGACCTCTTTGCCGCCGATGGTGACCAGGCCGACGGGGTTGCTGCTGTCCATGGGCTCGATCATGATCTTCTCCCTGATCGGCTCCATCGTGACGGGGTCCAGAAGCAGAGCCCCCGTCGTGGGGTCCACTTTCGGCACCATCATGTACTTCTCATTGGTTTCCGGATCCTCCACCACCGGCGTGGAGGACAGAACCTCCGCATAGCTTTCCATCATCAGAGCCACCTTCAAGCATTCAAGCTTGTGCCAAAGGGAGATGAGGATTGTGGAATAATAGGGAACAGCTTCCTGCTGGGTGGGGTTGATGTTGGTCTGGTAGTTGAGGGGCTGAAATTCCGGCGCGGGCTGGTCCAGATAGGCGGGTTCCTCGGCCGTGGTTGGGTCCAGGGCGGCCTTGATGGCAGCATCGATGGCAGCTGCCTCCAGTGCCGCAACATCTTCCACTTCCAGCGGTACTCCTACTGGCAGCGATTCCGCCTACAAAGACAAATATAATTTTTCATTTTTTTAAACATTTTTTTTCATTTTTTGATATTTTTTACTTCTCTGCCATGCTTGCATTGGCCCTATTTCCTGGTAGGCCTTGTCTGCTGGGGGTAAGTCCTGGTTCAACAGAAGACTTCTGTCCTCCCACGCCTGGGTCACAATGGGTTGCTCCCTAACCAAATCCAGTTTCTTTCTGTCAACAAGCGTTTAGAAAGCACCTGCATCTGACTTCAGGCTCCCTCCCTCTGTCAATCCATTGTCAGCCTTGCACCCAGCATCAATCCAAGCCTCCAGCGCTCAAAGCATGGGTCGCCTGATCTTCGTCCTTTTGCTGGCAGCTTGTCTGCTGTCAGGTGAGACTTGAGGGTGGAAGAGGATGGCATAAAGGTGGGGCATTGCAGAGAGCATAGCGATGCGCTGCTACGTGCAGGGCATGGGTGAGTCGAAGTGTCCGCACAGCCGGTGCATGGAGGTGGACAACTGCGCCCTGTGCCAGGACACGTCGGTGCGGATGGAGATGAGCGGGCGGGAGGGCCAGTTCTACACCAGCGCCTGCCTCTCCTCCACTCAAGCCAGGGGAAAGGAGATGGGCTGCTCTGAGCTGTCAGTTTTTGCCCTGCCCTAGCCAGGACACGTCGGTGCGGATGGAGATGAGCGGGCGGGAGGGCCAGTTCTACACCAGCGCCTGTCTCTCCTCCACTCAAGCCAGGGGAAAGGAGATGGGCTGCTCTGAGCTGTCACTTTTTGCCCTGCCCTAGCCAGGACACGTCGGTGCGGATGGAGATGAGCGGGCGGGAGGGCCAGTTCTACACCAGCGCCTGCCTCTCCTCCACTCAAGCCAGGGGAAAGGAGATGGGCTGCTCTGAGCTGTCAGTTTTTGCCCTGCCCTAGCCAGGACACGTCGGTGCGGATGGAGATGAGCGGGCGGGAGGGCCAGTTCTACACCAGCGCCTGCCTCTCCTCCACTCAAGCCAGGGGAAAGGAGATGGGCTGCTCTGAGCTGTCAGTTTTTGCCCTGCCCTAGCCAGGACACGTCGGTGCGGATGGAGATGAGCGGGCGGGAGGGCCAGTTCTACACCAGAGCCTGCCTCTCCTCCACTCAAGCCAGGGGAAAGGAGATGGGCTGCTCTGAGCTGTCAGTTTTTGCCCTGCCCTAGCCAGGACACGTCGGTGCGGATGGAGATGAGCGGGCGGGAGGGCCAGTTCTACACCAGCGCCTGCCTCTCCTCCACTCAAGCCAGGGGAAAGGAGATGGGCTGCTCTGAGCTGTCACTTTTTGCCCTGCCCTAGCCAGGACACGTCGGTGCGGATGGAGATGAGCGGGCGGGAGGGCCAGTTCTACACCAGCGCCTGCCTCTCCTCCACTCAAGCCAGGGGAAAGGAGATGGGCTGCTCTGAGCTGTCAGTTTTTGCCCTGCCCTAGCCAGGACACGTCGGTGCGGATGGAGATGAGCGGGCGGGAGGGCCAGTTCTACACCAGCGCCTGCCTCTCCTCCACTCAAGCCAGGGGAAAGGAGATGGGCTGCTCTGAGCTGTCAGTTTTTGCCCTGCCCTAGCCAGGACACGTCGGTGCGGATGGAGATGAGCGGGCGGGAGGGCCAGTTCTACACCAGCGCCTGCCTCTCCTCCACTCAAGCCAGGGGAAAGGAGATGGGCTGCTCTGAGCTGTCAGTTTTTGCCCTGCCCTAGCCAGGACACGTCGGTGCGGATGGAGATGAGCGGGCGGGAGGGCCAGTTCTACACCAGCGCCTGCCTCTCCTCCACTCAAGCCAGGGGAAAGGAGATGGGCTGCTCTGAGCTGTCAGTTTTTGCCCTGCCCTAGCCAGGACACGTCGGTGCGGATGGAGATGAGCGGGCGGGAGGGCCAGTTCTACACCAGCGCCTGCCTCTCCTCCACTCAAGCCAGGGGAAAGGAGATGGGCTGCTCTGAGCTGTCAGTTTTTGCCCTGCCCTAGCCAGGACACGTCGGTGCGGATGGAGATGAGCGGGCGGGAGGGCCAGTTCTACACCAGCGCCTGCCTCTCCTCCACTCAAGCCAGGGGAAAGGAGATGGGCTGCTCTGAGCTGTCAGTTTTTGCCCTGCCCTAGCCAGGACACGTCGGTGCGGATGGAGATGAGCGGGCGGGAGGGCCAGTTCTACACCAGCGCCTGCCTCTCCTCCACTCAAGCCAGGGGAAAGGAGATGGGCTGCTCTGAGCTGTCACTTTTTGCCCTGCCCTAGCCAGGACACGTCGGTGCGGATGGAGATGAGCGGGCGGGAGGGCCAGTTCTACACCAGCGCCTGCCTCTCCTCCACTCAAGCCAGGGGAAAGGAGATGGGCTGCTCTGAGCTGTCAGTTTTTGCCCTGCCCTAGCCAGGACACGTCGGTGCGGATGGAGATGAGCGGGCGGGAGGGCCAGTTCTACACCAGCGCCTGCCTCTCCTCCACTCAAGCCAGGGGAAAGGAGATGGGCTGCTCTGAGCTGTCACTTTTTGCCCTGCCCTAGCCAGGACACGTCGGTGCGGATGGAGATGAGCGGGCGGGAGGGCCAGTTCTACACCAGCGCCTGCCTCTCCTCCACTCAAGCCAGGGGAAAGGAGATGGGCTGCTCTGAGCTGTCAGTTTTTGCCCTGCCCTAGCCAGGACACGTCGGTGCGGATGGAGATGAGCGGGCGGGAGGGCCAGTTCTACACCAGCGCCTGCCTCTCCTCCACTCAAGCCAGGGGAAAGGAGATGGGCTGCTCTGAGCTGTCAGTTTTTGCCCTGCCCTAGCCAGGACACGTCGGTGCGGATGGAGATGAGCGGGCGGGAGGGCCAGTTCTACACCAGCGCCTGCCTCTCCTCCACTCAAGCCAGGGGAAAGGAGATGGGCTGCTCTGAGCTGTCAGTTTTTGCCCTGCCCTAGCCAGGACACGTCGGTGCGGATGGAGATGAGCGGGCGGGAGGGCCAGTTCTACACCAGCGCCTGCCTCTCCTCCACTCAAGCCAGGGGAAAGGAGATGGGCTGCTCTGAGCTGTCACTTTTTGCCCTGCCCTAGCCAGGACACGTCGGTGCGGATGGAGATGAGCGGGCGGGAGGGCCAGTTCTACACCAGCGCCTGCCTCTCCTCCACTCAAGCCAGGGGAAAGGAGATGGGCTGCTCTGAGCTGTCAGTTTTTGCCCTGCCCTAGCCAGGACACGTCGGTGCGGATGGAGATGAGCGGGCGGGAGGGCCAGTTCTACACCAGCGCCTGCCTCTCCTCCACTCAAGCCAGGGGAAAGGAGATGGGCTGCTCTGAGCTGTCAGTTTTTGCCCTGCCCTAGCCAGGACACGTCGGTGCGGATGGAGATGAGCGGGCGGGAGGGCCAGTTCTACACCAGCGCCTGCCTCTCCTCCCACTCAAGCCAGGGGAAAGGAGATGGGCTGCTCTGAGCTGTCAGTTTTTGCCCTGCCCTAGCCAGGACACGTCGGTGCGGATGGAGATGAGCGGGCGGGAGGGCCAGTTCTACACCAGCGCCTGCCTCTCCTCCACTCAAGCCAGGGGAAAGGAGATGGGCTGCTCTGAGCTGTCAGTTTTTGCCCTGCCCTAGCCAGGACACGTCGGTGCGGATGGAGATGAGCGGGCGGGAGGGCCAGTTCTACACCAGCGCCTGCCTCTCCTCCACTCAAGCCAGGGGAAAGGAGATGGGCTGCTCTGAGCTGTCAGTTTTTGCCCTGCCCTAGCCAGGACACGTCGGTGCGGATGGAGATGAGCGGGCGGGAGGGCCAGTTCTACACCAGCGCCTGCCTCTCCTCCACTCAAGCCAGGGGAAAGGAGATGGGCTGCTCTGAGCTGTCAGTTTTTGCCCTGCCCTAGCCAGGACACGTCGGTGCGGATGGAGATGAGCGGGCGGGAGGGCCAGTTCTACACCAGCGCCTGCCTCTCCTCCACTCAAGCCAGGGGAAAGGAGATGGGCTGCTCTGAGCTGTCACTTTTTGCCCTGCCCTAGCCAGGACACGTCGGTGCGGATGGAGATGAGCGGGCGGGAGGGCCAGTTCTACACCAGCGCCTGCCTCTCCTCCACTCAAGCCAGGGGAAAGGAGATGGGCTGCTCTGAGCTGTCAGTTTTTGCCCTGCCCTAGCCAGGACACGTCGGTGCGGATGGAGATGAGCGGGCGGGAGGGCCAGTTCTACACCAGCGCCTGCCTCTCCTCCACTCAAGCCAGGGGAAAGGAGATGGGCTGCTCTGAGCTGTCACTTTTTGCCCTGCCCTAGCCAGGACACGTCGGTGCGGATGGAGATGAGCGGGCGGGAGGGCCAGTTCTACACCAGCGCCTGCCTCTCCTCCACTCAAGCCAGGGGAAAGGAGATGGGCTGCTCTGAGCTGTCAGTTTTTGCCCTGCCCTAGCCAGGACACGTCGGTGCGGATGGAGATGAGCGGGCGGGAGGGCCAGTTCTACACCAGCGCCTGCCTCTCCTCCACTCAAGCCAGGGGAAAGGAGATGGGCTGCTCTGAGCTGTCAGTTTTTGCCCTGCCCTAGCCAGGACACGTCGGTGCGGATGGAGATGAGCGGGCGGGAGGGCCAGTTCTACACCAGCGCCTGCCTCTCCTCCACTCAAGCCAGGGGAAAGGAGATGGGCTGCTCTGAGCTGTCAGTTTTTGCCCTGCCCTAGCCAGGACACGTCGGTGCGGATGGAGATGAGCGGGGCGGGAGGGCCAGTTCTACACCAGCGCCTGCCTCTCCTCCACTCAAGCCAGGGGAAAGGAGATGGGCTGCTCTGAGCTGTCACTTTTTGCCCTGCCCTAGCCAGGACACGTCGGTGCGGATGGAGATGAGCGGGGCGGGAGGGCCAGTTCTACACCAGCGCCTGCCTCTCCTCCACTCAAGCCAGGGGAAAGGAGATGGGCTGCTCTGAGCTGTCAGTTTTTGCCCTGCCCTAGCCAGGACACGTCGGTGCGGATGGAGATGAGCGGGCGGGAGGGCCAGTTCTACACCAGCGCCTGCCTCTCCTCCACTCAAGCCAGGGGAAAGGAGATGGGCTGCTCTGAGCTGTCACTTTTTGCCCTGCCCTAGCCAGGACACGTCGGTGCGGATGGAGATGAGCGGGCGGGAGGGCCAGTTCTACACCAGCGCCTGCCTCTCCTCCACTCAAGCCAGGGGAAAGGAGATGGGCTGCTCTGAGCTGTCAGTTTTTGCCCTGCCCTAGCCAGGACACGTCGGTGCGGATGGAGATGAGCGGGCGGGAGGGCCAGTTCTACACCAGCGCCTGCCTCTCCTCCACTCAAGCCAGGGGAAAGGAGATGGGCTGCTCTGAGCTGTCAGTTTTTGCCCTGCCCTAGCCAGGACACGTCGGTGCGGATGGAGATGAGCGGGCGGGAGGGCCAGTTCTACACCAGCGCCTGCCTCTCCTCCACTCAAGCCAGGGGAAAGGAGATGGGCTGCTCTGAGCTG
>JASANA010011178.1:0-31730 GCA_030248095.1 Ptycholaimellus sp. GST1_10
TTTGTCAAAATCCGTTGAGACTGAAAGCCTTTTACAGCATACCCCATTTTTCAACCTTTCTACCCAAAAAGTAATGTTTCAATGCTCATATTCCGGTCTACCCCTCCAGATCTTCCTAGAGCATTACCTTTCAGGAAAAAAAAGTTTGTGACAAGAACCGCTGACTCCAAACCCTCCAGCTGCCCACAGAGCCAAGAGAGCAACCAACCCAGGACACCCTCCTGCTCACTGCTGAGGAGAAGGAGCGGCGGCACTCCCCACCACACCAAGGATGCCAACACGAACCTCAACTCCATGGCCGCCACCGCTGACGAGGGAAGCAGGCTACAACCCATCATGCTCACCTTCCCCACCTGCCTCGAGCAGTACCAGGGTTCTGACATTGGCGTCCCCGCCACTTGCCTGTTGGACACCAGCTCACAGATGACTGCGATCAAGAAGTCAGTCGCCAGCTACCTAGGCCTCCCCAGCCTGGGCACCCACGACATCTCTACCAGTTCTTTTGGGCAGAAGACTCGACAGCCCATCACGATGGACTGAGTCCTCCTCAACATCACCACCGCCAACGGCTACAGCTTTGAGGAGCCTCCACAACGTCGTCACTGTCATCGATAGCCAGACGCTTGTTGAGCAGGCGATCTTGTAGCTCCTGTTCCACAGCCAAGAACTGCCCGGCAAGCTTGATGCGGAAGCCTCGGCTGAGGTTAGAGGCGCCATCTGGCACCACTTGCCAGAGCTGGTGTTTGCTGAGCTGGAGTTCGTCGCCCCCCCCCCCTCCCAGTGGACTGCCTTCCCCGTTCATAGTTGACCCAATACATCATCGCTCAGTAAAGTGGAACCAGTACCTTCGAAAGAACCTGTCTGGCCTTCGGCATGGCTGCCGTCGGCCAACACCGCCCCAGCAAGCGCTTCTGGTCCCTGTCCAGCTGCTACAGCTTGGGCATACTGCCTCTACTGCAGTTGTTTGGACTCAGAGTCTGCTGGGTGTGTGTGCGGTCTGGTGGGGTGTTTGAGGTGAACCTGACGACATCTGTCTGCCACTTCAGCCTGGACGAGGTCACCTGCGGCTTCGGCAAGGCCGTCTCCTTCATCCTCAATCGCTGCTTGGTCACTGTCTAGGCTCACGCTAGACATACTGGCACTTTCATGGTCTTCCTCTCAGCATTGCATCATCCTCTTTCTGGGTCTATGTTCCCCTGCAGAATAGCTGCTGCGAGGGCTACTCCAGCAGCTGGGCTACCGCCTCGTCCGCGCAAGGTCCAGCAAGCGCAGTTTGGTCACTGTCTTGGCTCAGGCCTAGGCATACTGGGCTTCTTCGGTGGTCTCTTCAAGTTTCAGTTCCTGAGTGCGGGTGAAGTACTGTCAGGTGATAGCGGCCAATTCCCTCTTCAACGATGCGGATGGCGCCAATCCCTGCTGCACCGATTGTGCCATCGACATCCACGTGGAGGAGAAAGTCGACTGTGGGGACGGCAACAGCATCTTCTGCATCGCCGGCCTGGATCAGATCTTCCAGCCCCTGGGTTCGGCGACGGTGGAGGTGTGGCTCAGCGTCCTAGACCGCATCAACCAGCAGGAGCAGGCCGCGGTGGACTTCAAGTTCTCCTGCCCGACTTGCCTGGACAAGCAGCACCACGCACCTGCCGCCTTCATCGACCAGCTCATCATGGCCAAGCTGGCCAAGGCCAGCATCTGGGCAGGGACAACGCGAGCCATCTCCTACTCCCATCAGCCTCCCAAGCGCAAAACACAGCTGACCAAGCCTCCCCCGACAGTGGCTCCTCCTCTGGTGGCCCCAGCAGGGGCATTGGTGGACCCAACGGTGGCTGCACTGCTGGCAGCCCTGCAGGACTCCCAGCGCCAGGCAGCGGAGGAGCGGCGGCAGGCCGCGGAGCAGGCAACAGTGGACCGGCGGCTTTTCCTGGACCAGTTGCAGGCTCTGCAGGCACAGCAGGCAGCGGGGGGACAGCACCTGGCCGACAAGTCTCCCACCAGCCTTCCTAAGCTCAAGCATGAGCTCCCTCCTTTTGACGGGGGGACTTGGCGGCCTACCCGGACTTCCGAAGCTGGGTCCACAATCGCCTGGAGGCCAACAATTGCCTTCCTGGTAGCGAATGCTTTGTCCACCTGCTCAACGATCTGGACGGGCCAGTGAAGTCCAAGATCCAAGATCTTCAGCGCCACATCCTTCAGGGACGCCCTGGCCATCCTGGACTCCAACTATGACTGCAAGGACACCATGAAGAGGGCCCTGTACAAGAGCCTGGCGGAGCTCGAGGCCATGCAGGATGGTGATGCGGTGGGCCTGGATGCCTTCAAGGACGCACTCTCCATCATCAGCTCTCAGCTGGCCGCCCTGGGGGTGGCAGCGGTCGCCCTGGACTCGCACACCTACACTCTGCTGGAGAAGGCCCTGCCTGCCTTTGTCAATGACCTCCACGCGGACAGAAACAGAGCAGGCCAGGTTCTCACACCCACCTTTGCAGAGTTCCTGCAGGCACTCACCACAGAGTGCCGGCTCAAGGCAATCCGGGCATTGGCAGCTGCAGCAGGGGCCTCTCCGTTCTCCTCCTCATTCTTCGCAGGCACGGGCTGGGGGGCCCGGGGGCCGGCCAGGCCGGGTCGGGCAGCGCTACAGGCAGCGCCTCCCTCAGGAGCACCCTTCCAGGCCCCTTCCCTGGCACCGAGGATGGGAGGAGGTGGAGCAAGGGGCGGAGGCAAAGGAGGCAGAAAAGGGAAGCAGAAGGACAGAGCCCAGCTGCCGCTGTGCACCTTCTGCAACACAGCGGGGCACGGGGCACGGCAGTGCAAGCAGTACAAGATGCCAGCGGCCAGGGAGGCCCGCATCAAGGAGCTCCAGGTCTGCTGGAACTGCCTCAAGAAGCACAAGGTCCAGGACTGCCAGTCCTCCGGGGCCTGCCAGGTCAGTGGGAAACGGCACCACACAGCCCGTCACAAGGAAGGGGCAGGAGGCCAGGTGGAGACGGGGATGCTAGGTGCGGGGACAGAGTGGGGCGTTGCATCGATGGAGCACACGAAACTGAACCTGACCAGCTCTCCCGGGCAACGCACGGCCATCCTTGCCATGTTCAACGGCACCCTCCAGCACCCTCGCGAACCAGAGCTCCAGCGCAAGGCCTTCACTCTCTGCGACTCCGGGGCCTCTCTCTCCTGGATCCGGTCGGACCTGGTCCGGAAACTGCGACTGAAGCAGCTGCCCCCAGATACAGTGACGGTGGCCTACGCGGGGACAGGGCAGGTGAAGACGCTGACGAGTCGGCCGGTGGAGCTCCAAGTCATTGGCAGGGATGGCTTCCGTCTCTCCCTCAAGGCCTACCAGGCCTCCATCCTGTGCCCAGACCTGGCCCTGGGAGGCTTCCGCCTAGCAGAGGGGCTGCTGGAGGCAGCGGGGACTCCAGAGCTGGGCTTAGCAAACCTGCCCTCGGCGCAGGTGGAGAGCAAGGTGGTCGGGCTGCTGGTGGGCTTGAACGCCTACGAACGCATCCTGGGCGCAACCTGCCCATCCACCTCACTCACAGATGGACTCTCCATCTATCACTCACACTTTGGCTCCATCCTCAGGGGCTCTTTGGGGCATGGGGAGACAGTGGTGACGGACTGGCGGCAAGCGTGGACAGCAACCTGCCACACAGCCTTCCACGCCCTCAGCGCCCCGGTGACTCTGCAGGAGTACCTGGACCGCCAGACAGCTCTGGACGTCCTGGGCTTCGAGAAGGAGGCAGGCTCAGCCGTCACAGAGGCGGAGGCCAAGACAGCCCGGCTGCTGGAGAACGTGACAAAGGGGAGAGGACGGCGCCTTCACAGTCCCACTCCCTTTCAAGCCTCAAGCTCAGGCCCTCGCCTCCAACTTCGCCTGAGCCTACGGGAGGGCGGAGTCCACGGACCGCCGGCTGACCGGGGAGGAGCGACGGGCCTACTACGCAGAGTTCCAGGCCCAGGCAGAAGCGGGGATCATCATGCCAGTCACAGAGGCGGTGCCAGAGGGCCGTCTGGTGCACCACCTCCCTCACTTTCCCGCCCCCGGTCCCAAGATACATCCGGTGGTGGATGCCAGCAGCAAGTGTGGCAGCCCTCCAACGAGTCTCAATGATCTCATCGACACTGGCCCAGACCTCCTCACCAGCCTGCTCAGAGTTCAGCTGGGGCTCCACCTCCAGCCAGTTGCCTTTGCAGCTGACCTTCAGAAGGCCTTCTATACGCTGTGAGTCCATGAGGACCACACAGACGCTCTCCACGTGGTCCTTCCAGAGGACTGGGAGAAGCCGCTCTCCCCCTCAAACTTCCACGTCTGGAAGTACTGCCGTGTGATCATGGGGTGCTCAGCCTCCCCGTGGTTGCTTCAAGCCTGCATCCGCTGCCTCTGCCAAGATGCCAGGGACTCAGGAGTCCACGAGGGCCTCACGGAGGAGGAGGTGGCAGCAGTGCCGGGCTGGACGTACGCCAACAACCTGGTCGTCGGCTCAGCCTCAGTGGAGGAGGCTCAGAGGCGGGCCCAGGGCCTACGCAGTCTCTTCGCCCAGGCCCAGTTCAACTTGTGCGCCTTTGGCTCCGCTCACTCCGAGGTCACAGCAGGGCTCCCGGAGGAGGCCAAGGCAGCAGAGACAGAGTTCAAGAACCTGGGGGTAGTCTGGCACCTGGAGGATGACACGCTCTCCTGCCCAGCGGTGGACTTCAGTGACCTCTCGGGCTCCCCCGTGCTCCGGGCCAGAGACCTCGCCTCCGGGGTCGCCCGCCTCTATGATCCCTTCGGCATGTTCACACCACTCACTCTCCAGGGGTGCCTGGCGATGCAGGCGACCCACCAGTTCTGCAGCAGCTGGGATGATGCGGTGCCAGAAGAGCTCCGGAAGACCTGGACAGCCTTGCGGCCTCAGCTGGAGAAGGCCCCCTCCATCCGCTTCCAGCGCTACGCCTTCGGGAAGGCACCCACGCTGGCCATCATGTCAGATGCCTCTGACACCAGTTACGGCTTCGCCCTGTACGCTTGCACGGGCCAGTCTAGCCACCTACTCCTAGCCAAGTCCAGGCTGGTCCCAGCAGAGGGACGCGGCATCCTCATTTCCACCCCCCGGAGCAAACTCTGGGCAGTGGAGATCGCATGCAGGGCAGTGAGGCTTCTGTGCAAGGCCACCGGCGGTGTGGGGAAGTTCGAGCACATTGTCCACTTCGTGGACAGCTTCATCGTCCTTGCCTGGCTCAAGGCCGGGGAGGGCCCCAGGGACTACGAGTCCAGATGCGTCCGAAGGGTCCTGGAGACCAGCATGACCAAGGTCTTTAGGTGGATCCCAACTGCGGTGAATCCGGCGGACTGATGCACGAAGCCCAGGATGCTGGAGGAGCTGACGGAGTCGGGCTTCTTCTTCGCAGGCCTGGACTTCCTGGCAACTCCTTTCGCCCCCTGGCCCCTCTTCAACCCACGCCCTTCGCCGGGTGCTGAGCAGCAGCCTGCGGGACCTGCAGTAAGCCCTTCCTCCCCCCTCGGGGGCGATGGTGAGGCCGTCAGCCAGGCACCGCCAGCCGTAGCCACACCACTCCTCCTTCAGGGCACGTCTGTGGGAACGGGGCTCCTTCACCTGCTCCAGGTGGACAAGTTCAGCTCACTCCGCCGCCTCCTAGGCACAGCAGCCTACACCCTCCGCTTCGCCTACCCCAGCCAGTATCCAGATGGGACAAAGCAGCCGGTGCTCTGGCCAGAGCGGGAGAAGGCTCTCTATCACCTCGTCCACGACCTCCAGCGACAGGAGTTCGGGGACATCTGGACGGTCCTCGAGGAGGACACGGGGACGCCGCAGGCCAAGAACCGGGCCAAGCAGCTGGGGGCCAAGCTGGACGCAGAGGGCATCATCCGCCTGGTCTCCCGCTTTGGCCAGGACCCACACGGACATCCCCCCGCCCTCCTTCCCAAGGGGCACAGTCTCACGAAGCTGATCATCCTGCACACCCACAGTGTTGGCTGCCACGCAGCCTCAGCAACTACCCTCGCTCTCCTCCGGCGCCGTTTCTGGGTAACGGGGGGAGCACGGGAGGTGGCCCAGGCGCTCCGGGAGTGCCAGCCCTGCCGCCTTGCAAAGGCCAGGCCCCTCCCCCTCCCAGCTCTAGGCCGGCTGCCGCCAGAGCGTCTAGCAGTTGCCCAGCCTCCTTTTTCCTCGGTGCTGGTGGACCAGCTGGGCCCGTTCAGCGTCATCGTGGGCCAGGGTACCATCGCCAAGCGCTGGCTCCTCCACCTCACCTGCGCCGCCACACGTGCCAGTCATCTGGAGGTCCTGCGGGACTACAGCGCTCGCTCAGCCTGCAATGCCTTTGAAAGGTTCTGGGCACGAAGAGGGCTGACAGCGGGGGTGATCTGGATCGATCACGCAACAGCCTTCCAGTCAGTGGCAAGGACACTGGCACCGGTGCTAGTGGTCCCCAGCTACCTGCCCCTCAGCCTCGAGGAGTTCACTGCCACGCACTCCATCCGCTTCCAGCTCACCATCATCTGGGCACCCTGGGTGAACGGGGCCAACGAACGCCTCAATCGCAGCATCAAGGATTCCCTCAAGCCACTGCTCTGGAGACAGCGCCTCCAGGAGGATGCCTTCAACACGATCGTGGTCCGCGTCGAGGCCACCATCAACTCCCGCCCGCTCTGCCCGGTCTCCAACGACCCGGGGGACTTCAGGGCCATCACTCCAGTCTCTCTCCTCTCTCCACCAGTCCTCTTCGACTCCGCTCCATGCTCCCCGGCAGGGGCAAAGGCCCTGCGGGGCTTCCAGAAGGCCAAGCAGAAGCTGGTCGAGACATTCGCAGACGCCTGGCAGTCCAAGTACATCGCCTACCTCCGCTCCCAGCACCTGGCCCAGGCCAACCGATATGGCCTCCGATCCTGCCCAGCTCCGCCAGTCGACTCAGCCTGCCTCCTAGCAGAGGAGAAGCCGAGACAGCTCTGGAAGCTGGTGAGGGTGGTGGAGCAGTTCCCGGACAGCTCCGGGGTCATCCGCTTCGTCTCCGTGCGCGACGCCTCCGGCTACGTGGCCAAGCATTCCGTCTCCCAGCTCGTCCCCCTCGAGGCCGCCGACTTCGCCAGCAACGAGGAGGCCAAGCTCTTGCCTCAAGCGCTTCAGGGAGAACGCTCTGGCCTTCCAGGCCTCAGCGCTCCCCTCCCTTGCGGTGACCCTCTCCCAGTTGCTGACACTGATGCTGCTCCAGTTCAACCTCAGGTGGGGTGAGTGGCGAATCCGGGGGACTGTCCGCCATCAGCAAGGGAGCTGCGCTACCTCCGCCATCAGGCCTCCAAGGATCCCTGAAGCTTCCCCGGATGCCCTTCCCTCATTTTCCCCTCTTTCTGCCTGTTCTTTTTTGCTCCCTTGGAGGAGTGAGTGCGCACCCAGCTTACCTTCCTTGACCCCTGCGCCTAGGCTAGGTCCTGCTCCATTCCCATCCCATTCAACTGCACCCACTTATCAGCCTTTCATTTTGCCTCAGGCAGGGTTCCAAGATGCTTCCAGGAGAGCTCTCTGCCCTTGCACCATGGCGTGTCAGGGCTGGCATTTTGGCTAGCTTTCGGTGGAAACCTCGCATTGGCGTTGGCCTGGGAGCAGTGGAAGGGCCTTTGTTTGAGGATTAGGGGAGCTTTCCAGTTCGATTTGATGTCTTTCTATGCATCCCAGTTCACGTTTGAACATTTGCCTTGTGATGCCATGAACATCAGTGGGTCGAAGTAGGATGCGAAGGCGGACAGCACCTTCCTCTTTGTGCCAGGATGGTGCTCCTTGTTTGCTGGAGGGGCGATGCTCAGGGTGTTGGTGATGGAGTCATAGCCAACGCCGAGGATCTTCTGGTCTTCATCCTTCCCTCGCTCCTTGTCCGTGAGCTTCCAGTTGAAGTCGGGGGAGTTGGAGGAGAATTCCCAAAGATTCATGCCAGCTTCGGCAAACATCTGGACAGCTTCTCTCTTCTTTCATTCTGCCTCGATGGGATCCTTGGCGGCAAAGGCGATGTTGTCGACGTAGGTGAGCTCCTTGAGCTCTTTGGCGAGAGGACTGTCATATTGGGCGAGGTGGGTGTCGATGACCACCTGCAGGACCGTGGGGCTGGACTTGAAGCCAAAGCCCACTCGACGAAGGCAGAGACATTGGATGTTCTCCCGGTCAGGTGGGGCCATGGGGTCCTTGACCCAGAAGAAGCAGGTGAGGTCTCGGTGTTCCGGGAGGAGGCTGATCTGGAGGAAGGCCTTCTCCAGGTCACCCACCACCAAGATATCGGTGAAGCGGGAGTGGATCAAGATGCCCGTGAGGGACTTGAGCAGCTGTGGTCCCGTCTCCAACAGATCGTTGAAGGTCTGGTTACCAGCAACCTGGGTGGTGGGGTCCAGCACTGGGCAACACTTAGTGTGCTGGGATTAAGCCTTGATGATGGGGAAGCAGGGAAGGTAGAAGGTCTTCCCTTGTTCCTCGGAGTTTTCCCAGTCGTGACCTCGGCGGAGCTGGCGTCCACTTGGTCCATGATGGCCTTGTGGAAAGCTTGTAGCTGGCCTTCCCTCTTGGAGAGGGTGTTGTAGGCGGAGCTGAGGCGATTGAGGGTGTTGATCCATCCAATGGAGGCGTCTGTGGGGAAGCCGTCATAGAAGGGGAAGGGCGTGACATAGTGTCCGTCCTCCATCCTCAGCATGCTCTGGAAGTGCTCTAGAGCTGCTTGCTGGGTGGTTGTGTCTAGCTCGGCTTCGGCGATGCCTTCCTGCTCCAGGTTGTGGTACTCCTGGAGCTCATGGATGGCGGCGGCGTTGACGAGGATGGTTGCCCTCCTCTTCCGGACTCTGCCGACGTCGGGGACAATAGGTGCGTTGGCGGTGCCGAGGAGGAGGTCTCCGATCGGTGCATTGAGCAGGGTGAGAGAGCGGCTGATGGGGACAATCTCTCGGCAGGCCTCGGCTAGCATGAGTCCGGTGACGTTGTGTCTGAAGATGACATCGATGTCCGTGGAGTGGGTGCCTTTGCGAGGTGGCATGTTCTCGATGAAGGGGTGCTGCTCCTGGATGCTGTCCCACTCATCCGGGCTGAAGGCAGCCTCGGTACAGAGTGGTGGTCACCCAGGCCTCGGCCTCAAAGCTGTAGCCGTTGGCGGTGGTGATGTTGAGGAGGACTCAGTCCATCGTGATGGGCTGTCGAGTCTTCTGCCCAAAAGAACTGGTAGAGATGTCGTGGGTGCCCAGGCTGGGGAGGCCTAGGTAGCTGGCGACTGACTTCTTGATCGCAGTCATCTGTGAGCTGGTGTCCAACAGGCAAGTGGCGGGGACGCCAATGTCAGAACCCTGGTACTGCTCGAGGCAGGTGGGGAAGGTGAGCATGATGGGTTGTAGCTTGCGTCCCTCATCGGCTGTGGTGGCCATGGAGTTGAGGTTCGTGTTGGCATCCTTGGTGTGGTGGGGAGTGCCGCTCCTTCTCCTCAGCAGTGAGCAGGAGGGTGTCCTGGGTTGGTTGCTCTCTTGGCTCTGTGGGCAGCTGGAGGGTTTGGAGTCGCGGTTCTTGTCACAAACTTTTTTTCCTGAAAGGTAATGCTATTTTAGGAAGATCTGGAGGGGTAGACCCGGAATATGAGCATTTGAAACATTACTTTTTTGGGTAGAAAGGTTGAAAAATGGGGTATGCTGTAAAAGGCTTAATTCTCAACGGATTTTGACAAACTTTTTTTCCTGAAAGGTAATACTATTTTAGGAAGATATGGAGGGGTGGAACTGGTCCCGGAGCATTTGAAACAATCCTTTTTTGGGTAGAAAGTTTGAAAAATGGGGTATGTTGAGAAATGGCGAATTCTCAACGGATTTGAAAAAACTTTTATTTGCTGAAAGGTAATAACATTTTAGGAAGATCTGTAGTGGTGGAACTGCAACCGATTAAAGTAATCTAGTGCTGCACTACCCCTAGTGCACTAGGGGTAGTGCACTAGGTAGCACACTAGGTTTAGCACACTATGTAGTGCACTACCCAAGTGCATTAAAGTATGGAACGTTATTTCTAGTGCACTAGGTAGTGCACTAGGCTATTATTTTAGCTCCTTTATATGCTAAAAATGATCAAGTGAATAATGAATAGGCGCATTTTTGGCTAATCTATGTCGCCTAAAAGCTAATTACAAATTAATAACAGTAGCAGAATACAATGACATGAGGAAATTACTATTCATAATTCCACCATTCTTATTGCTGCATGATTTACAAATGACATTGGTCTAGATGCTGCTGCTGCCCATTAGCGTTGGAAGACACAAGAACTAGGGTGAGCCTCTTCTAGAGGGTATTTGCTTGATGGCCAAAATTTAATGAAAAATCAAAATGAATTTAAGACTGTTACTATACTTCGTCTTTACATGTCTTTACTATTCTTAGTCTTTACTTAGAAAGGGATGGGTGGGGAATTTCCCTTCCATGAACTATCTTGGTGTCCTGTATCCACAAAGAAATTAGAGATTTTTTTGGCATTGTGCCTTTAAGGGCAAGATGAGTTGTTGATGAAAGCAAACTTTTCTTCAAATAAACACCTTCAAACCTTTTGTATATTAATTACTGGGCTTGATGGTTTGTAGATGGATTTGTTTGTTATATGGAACATAATTAACGTTTTTTACTTTTTGAGCAATAATCCACATTTTCATTTTCCCTATGAAACAAATCAAGTCTCATCAAGTCTTGGGACCAATAGGGGTCAGTATGGGCCAATTTTGAGGCATTTCAGCCACGTAAAAGGGAAATATATGTGATTTCAAAACGCACTACCCCCCTCCTAGCCACCTCCGGAGGTGACTACCCCTAGTGCCCTAGTGCCCTAGTGCACTACCCCTAGTACACTACCATACTTTAATGCACTACCCCATCCTAGTGCACTACCCCTAGTGCACTACCCATAGTGCACTACCCCCTTAAGCATTGCTAGGGTAGTGCAATACCCCTAGTGCACTACGTTACTTTAATCGGTTGCAGGTCCCGGAGCATTTGAAACATTACTTTTTTGGGTAGAAAGTTTGAAAAATGGGGTATGTTGAGAAATGGCGAATTCTCAACGGATTTGGACAAACTTTTTTTTTGCTGAAAGGTAATAACATTTTAGGAAGATGTGGAGGGGTGGAACTGATCCCGGAGCATATGAAACATTATTTTTTTTCGGTAGAAATTTTGAAAAATGGGGTATGCTGAGAAATGGTGAATTCTCAATAGATATTTATAATTTTTTTTCCTGAAAGCTAATAAAAGTTTAAGAATATCTGGAGGGGTGGAACTGGTCCCAAAGCATTTGAAACATTACTTTTCTGGGTAGAAAGTTGGAAAATTGCAATATACGTTTTTTGTGCTGTAATACCTGACGTCTTGAGAATTGTACAGAAGACTTGATTTTTTTGTTCACAAGTCTTATATGTTCATTCTAAATCTGTGCTTACTTTTGAAGTTGGTTGAGAGACTACAGACTTGCTTTTTTGAGTGACAAAATTTCATATATAGGATGCGCTCCGCGGTCACATATTGCGCTTTGCGCCATATACTTGTTCATATAAATATCAGTTCAAATTTTTCCCCTATTTATCATCTACGTCAAAGAAAGCTTCCAAGCATATTCAAATGCTTCAATTTAGAACAAGTTCTGAGAGGTGAAAACAACAATCTATCTCCTGCGTTATAGCATAGGGAAAGGTTGAAGGAATTGCGAAAACTATCATTTGGCAATTTTTCATATGAATATCAGTTCAAATTATTCCCCAATGTATCATCTACGTCAAAGTTAGCTTCCAAGCATTTTCAAATTCTTCTATTTAGAACAAGTTCTGAGAGGCGAAATCAACAATCTATCTCCTGTGTTATAGCATAGAGAAAGGTTGAAGGAATTGCGAAAAATATCATTTGGCTATTTTTCATATAAATATCTGTTCAAATTTTTCCCCTATTTATCATATACGTCAAAGATAGCTTCAAAGTAAATTCAAATTTATCAATTTAGAACAAGTTCTGAGAGGCGAAATCAACCATTTATCTCCTGCGTTATATCATAGGGAAAGTTTGAAGGAATTGCGAAAACTATAATTTGGCTATTTTTTATATAATAATCATTTCAAATGTTTCCCCTATTTAGCATCTACGTCAAAGTAAGCTTCTAAGCATGTTCAAATTCTTCAATTTAGAACAAGTTCTGAGAGGGGAAATCAACAAGCTATCTCCTGTGTTATAGCATAGGGAAAGGTTGAAGGAATTGTGAAAAATATCATTTAGCTATTTTTCATATAAATATCAGTTCAAATTTTTCCCCTATTTATCATCTACGTCAAAGAAAGCTTCCAAGCATATTCAAATGCTTCAAATTAGAACAAGTTCTGAGAGGTGAAAACAACAAAATTGGTGGAGTTACAAAAAAATGTATGGAAATTCTGAATCTGCCATAAAAAAGGGGGTTCAAAAAATTTATGTTCGCCCCCCTTTGTAGAATTTGCCCTTCTATCAAATACCCGGTCTTAAATGAAACTAATACGAAATAATGTATAATTAATGCCAAATAGAACTGTACTCACTTGTCCCGAGTTTCATTGAACAGTGCCTCTAGTTGAATTTTTGCCCAGAAAGTTATAACATTAAAGTATGCTTCTGTTAACTATCTATTTAATTGTCTATGCTTACAGCCATAGTGTCATTTTGCATCAATTTGACTCAACTAGTAAACCATTTAAATTATGCTTCTAAATACTTAGCTAGTTTATTTCAATACTAAAGTATTATCTCAATAGAAACGTTATATTATGAAAATATTAGTGAGAATAATAAAAATAGACCGTAAAAATGTCAAAAACTAACACAAAAATTTTGGTCTAAAATGAGATAAATGTGATGGGTGCCAATATCCAGCAATGGGCTGAATCCCGCTTATTTCGTGATGCTTATTTTTTAGGCATGCAAATGTTGCACAAACATGTTCCATTTGTGATTTGGTGTATAATCGTCTTGGAAGGGATAAACGAGTAAATTGACGTGGTGATGGTTGTTTGGTATCTTGCATGTATTGAGGTAATGAATGTAAAACAAAACTGCCAGCATCAAATGTTCTAACTCCTCCTTCCACATAAGCTGCATTGGCAAGGGCTAAGCCTGGAAACTGCCAATTTTGTAAACGTTCTAATAATGGTGAAACATTGATTAGAACAGCACTTGGTGATACAGGCTGATACACGGAATATCCTATATTTTCTAAATAATTCCCTAACAATTCTGACACTTTAAGACGATGACTAAGGAAACATTCTTGTAAACCCTCATCAATGCCAATTGATACTGCTTCCATATCACGACCAGCCATGCCTCCATAAAAGGAACATTCATTTTCCGAATAAAGCTGGTTATTTATTTCATCAACCAAACGGTACATAGAGTTATCTAATGCAAGCCACCCACCAGCGTTACAGCATAAATCAGTTTTGGCTGACATCCACATACCACTGCACTTTGCAAACATTGATTGGCATATATTATGAATGGACATGTTTGTGTATGTTGGTTCATGCAACTTTATTTGTAGTGCATTTTCAGCAAAGTGACGGCCATCAATAAACAGTGGTTTGCTATGCTTTTCACAGATTGAATGTACTTCTGTAAGATTTTTTAAAGAGACTGGCTGGCATGCACGACTTATATTAGATAAACTCATAAAAACGCAGGGAACATTGAAGTCATCATCTTTGAGAATGCTTTCTAATGCAATGATATCCATGTTACCCTTAAAACGAAAATCACTGCTTATATTGTTGCTTTCACTGCAAGGAAGATTAATTGGTTGCATTCCTAAACATCGCAAAATTTGCCTTGTAGCAACAAAATGACCATTAGATGGTATGAAAAGTGGTTTCTTCTTTTCCGATCCATGAATGTTTTGCAGTGCTTTCAAAACTAATTGTTCAGCAGCTCTTGCCCTATACACTGGCTAAATAACAGTAAGATTTGGCATTACACTTGCAATGGCATGTTTTAATATTTTGAAAGAAGAGGGACCTGCACTTGCTTCAGTACCAGTCAACATTGCTTTCCGCTGATTGGCACTTAAGGCCCCAAAACCTTGATCAGTAATTAAGTCTATAAAAACATCTTTGGAACTCAATAACATAGGGTTGAAGTGTGCATTTATTAGAGCATCTTGCCTGTGAGCTTTTGAATGCAAACAAAGTGGTTGTATACCATGGGCCTTCCAGGGTTCATTGAAAGTAGTGCGACGAGGAACTCGATTACTGCTTACTAATTTACATAAACGTGTTATATTTAGCATGTTTAATTGGTTTCTTATCCTAAAATTGTAAAAATATATAGTTATTTAAAATAGTCGCTATAAAATGATGATGAACGTCTACTTATTTGACTTTGATACCAAACAGTTTGCGGATGCTTTCCTGGCAAGGGATGCTGGCTACCGCTTCATGAAGGCTATAGCGCATGCCAGCACTATGGGCTTTCTATGTCCATTTTGTGTTCTAACTTTCAATGATTAAATTTAATGTTTTTCATATCGTATCTATTCCACTTGTATTTTAATGATTTCAAACTAATTAACTGCTAGAAAATGTTATAACAAATAAATGGCACACACTCAATGGGCGAATTTGAAGCGCAACTCTAAGCATAAACTAATCCAATTGAAAACAAATAAATTTGAAAGGTCATGAACAACGATGTCTCTTTTGAATTTTTGGTGCTCCCACCAAATATGTTATCGTCAAAAAAATGTTGACCCTCCATCAATCGTTACGTCAAACCACTGAAATTGTGAATCTCCGAGTCAGTGTTTTATTTTCTCTTAGCTGGTCTCTTTTTAATGCTTGCAATTAAAACAGCCTGGGCATCAAGGTGATGGAATTTTTTTGATTCATCATACCATGAAACTAGCCTGGGCTATAAGGTGATGAAATTAATTTTTAATCTCGTATTATGAAATTATGCTTACTAAATTTTGAACTTTACTAAATAGCTAAGAGAGCCCAGAAAATTTTCTCCATTATAATTTTGTAATTTTTTTTGGCAGGTTAGTGTAAAGCATGAAGGTAATTTGTACAAATGAGTGACAAACTTTCATGCATGACAATAGCATCAATAATTAGTAGCAGCTGAACGGCTGATAATTGAACTGAACACTTGAGTTTTTTTGTTCACAAGTCTTATATAACGATTCCAAATCTGTGCTTACTTTTGAAAATGGTTGAGAAACCACATACTTGCCCTCTTGATTGACAAACTTTCACACATGACAATAGTATCAATAATTAGTAGCAGCTGAACGGCTGATAATTGAACAGAACACTTGAGTTTTTTTGTTCACAAGTCATATATACCGATTCTAAATCTGTGCTTACTTTTGAAAATGGTTGAGAAACTACATATTTTTCCTTTTGAGATGCAATGTTCACATTCACAGCAGACATTTTCCTTAAAATTAGGATTTTGCTACTTGTGAAGGTGCAAGCGCTCCGCGGTCACCTATTGCGCTTTGCGCCATATACTTGTTCAGCTAAGCATCATTTGTCAGGGGCTTCCAGATGACCGGTTATCAGAAATGAGCACAGTGGAGCTGCGCCATCTTCTTCACACCATTCTTTTGGCTGTTTTTTTCCAAACCTAGTCAAGCTAATTGATGAAGACAGGGGAGGGCGTGTAGGAGGGTGAGGTGAAATGCCCCAACTGCGATCGCAGCTACACATTTCAGAGCCAGTGCTTGCCCGCCACACTCAGCAGTGCGGCCTGCCAGTTAGTCTTCCTTTTCTCTACTGCTGAAGTAGGAAATAGACAATTTGAGGAAGTGGATGGCAAAGGCTCAGATCAACGGCGTCTATCACATTGGCTTGGGCTTAGGCTTAGGGTTCTGACCTTTCTACCAAAAAAATTAATGTTTTAAATGCTCAAAATCCGGTTCCCCTTTGCCGGATCTTCCTAAAATAGCATTACCTTTAAGGAATAAAAAGTTTGTCCCAATCCGTTGAGAATTCGCCCGTTCCCAGCATTTCCAGCAATACACACATACATACATATATATATGAGGACAAAAGTTGATTAACCTCTAGTAACAGGGCAATATGATGTATAGAGTATAGAGCAATAGGGCGATATGATGTAAGCAGTTTTGAGTTTGTATTTTTCAGTTTTTAGAGCCAAGGTTGAATCAGTTGTTGTCAAGGAAATTTGTCGATATTGCTTAATATTGGGACATGTAACCACCCAAAAACATGATCACCCATTCATAACTAGGGTGCTGTCGCGCCCTAGGATATATGAGGACAAAAGCTCAGTAACCATTACAGACCGCGAAGCGGCCCTTCGGTCAAAAATGCAAGTAAATGGTACTGGATCGGATGCTGTTTAAGAACTTTCTGTGCTTGACATCACTGGATCGAGAGTACTGCATAGCCGTTGTCCTCATTTTACAACCTCAGCAAATGCTAATGGAACCGTTTCATATAGCTGATCAGCATCGCCAAAGAATTCCTGCAAACTCTGAGACGTAATAAATTGAAAAGAGGAAACAGATTGAAAAGTTTGTTAGGAAACACATATTTTGTTTCTCAACTGATCATCAGTGACTATGCGGGATGTTTTTTGAGGAGAATAATATGCAGAAGTCATTGGACATGTGTCAGGTGAATTGTGCAAAGAAGATAATGACACCGTGTTGCTGCTCTTGAGTAGATTTTTGCATTTGCGTTTGGGTGTGAAAAGTGGGAGACGCCATTGATCTGAGCCTTCGCCATCCACTTCCTCAAAGTGTCTATTTCCAACTTTAGCAGCATAGAAAAGGAAAACTTACTGGCCCACCGCACTGGTGAGTGTGGTGGGCAAGCCCAGACTCTGAAGTGTAGCTGCAATCGCAGTTGGGACATTTCACCTCACCCTCCTTCACGCCCTCCCCTGTCTTCATCAAATAGCTTGACTAGGTTTGGAAAAAACAGCCAAAAGAATGGTGTGAAGAAGATGGCGCAGCTCCACTGTGCTCATTTCCGATTGCCGTTCATCCGGAAGTCCCTGTCAAATGATGCCTAGCCAAGAACGTTGTGCAACGCTCACTCTAGACATGTGATGAGACTGCTTCTGTTTGGCCTCGGCCGGGGATAGGATATGGAGCTTTCCGATCTCTGTAGCTCGCCCTTCTACTTTCACACTCTCAAAACATGCTTCCTCACTTTGCATCCTTTTCATGCACTTTCATTCTCATGCTAATATGCTAAATTTCAATGACAAACTAGTGTCTAGACTAGAAACAAACCTTGCAGTGAGTGAGACGATTGACAAATCCGCGAGATTCTTGGGGATCGGGAAGGCTGAGTTTGGTGATGGCAGAGTCTTTCTCCATTATCCATGGAAACCTTGTCAAAATATGAAACTGATTTAGTTAGGAGGCTCCAGGGGTAGCGTCAATAAATCACTGAATTTTTCACAGTCTCTGCAGAATCTTTCCTTTGTGCTAATTTGAATACATGCCCAATTATTCAAAATTATTTTTAGACCAATATTATAACTTTTATCATATAACGATATGAATACAATGATGACGCAGTCAAATTTCATGCTTTGCAACTATCTGGTCCCTTCAGACCACCCTCCATTGGATTTGAGGAGGGGGATAGAAGGGTAATGGAAATACAATTTTACATAAATAAATTAATCAATAAATATTGAAATAAATTAAAACAAGTATATGGCCCAGAGCGCAATATGTGATGAGTGAAGCTGATGGCCCCAATTCTGAGTTTTTGACCGCGGAGCGGCCCGAAGGGCCGCTGCACGGTCTATAGAGGTTACTCAACTTTTGTCCTCATATATATGTATGTATATATGTATATATATAGATATATATCTGCAAGTGCTGGGCATGGGCGAATTCTCAACGGATCTGGACGTACTTTTTTTTCCTGAAAGCTATAATGTGCCGATTGGATCCTGGGGGGGGGGGTGGAGCTGGTGCCGGACCACTAGAAACATTACTTTCCTGAGTAGGAAAAAGTTTTTCCCGAAAATTACCAATTTCCTCTGTAGCATCTGAACGGCTGAGAATTGCACAACTTGAGTTTTTTTGTTCACAAGTCGTATATAACAATTCCAAATCTGTGCTTACTTTTGAAAATGGTTGAGAAACCACAGACTTGCCCTCTTGAGTGACAAACTTTCACGCATGACAATAGCATCAATATTAGTAGCAGCTGAATGGCTGATAATTGAACAGAACACTTGAGTTTTTTTGTTCACAAGTCGTATATAACGATTCCAAATTTATGCTTACTTTTGAAAATGGTTGAGAAACCAGAGACTTACCTTCTTGAGAGACAAATTTTCATGCATGACAATAGCATCAATAATTAGTAGCAGCTGAACGGCTGATAATTGAACAAAACACTTGAGTTATTTTGTTCACAAGTCATATATAACGACTCCAAATCTGTGCTTACTTCTGAAAATTGTGGAGAAACCACAGAACTAAGCACTCCGCGGTCACCTATTGCGCTTTGCGCCATATACTTGTTTTTTAAGAGCCCCCCTTACATTCAATCAAATTTCCAACCTCAATGTTGGCATAAAAGAGGCCGAAAATCAAAATTCTGGAGGCACCAGGGCACCCTACAGGGTCGATATACTATGGTGACATTGAGTTTGTAGAATTTATAGTTGCCAATTGTAGTTGTAGTTTGCCAATCCCCATGCTGAGCAGAACGTACAGCGGACGGTGGATGTCGCACGGCGGACGGCAGACGGATAACGGACGGGTGTCTTTTTTAAAAGATTTTTGGTCATAACTTGCCCAATTCTCAACCAAATTGGGCAAAAATTTTTGACTGCGGAGTGACCCGACGGGCCGCTCTGCGGTCTATAGAGGTTACTAAACGTTTGTCCTGATATATATATACACCCACCTACTGAACACTGAAATAAAGTACCTCATCCAGAAATACAAATCTTATGGCTACCCTGCATCCATCATACATAAAACAACAAACAAGATCTTGCACGAGAGAGAATCGGATATCCGCTTAGGTAACGATGAGCGAGAATGCATTAACGTCAAAACGCCATACGTCAATGAGAAAACCCTGTTTGAACAAAAAAAAACACTGTACGCCCAGGATATATACGGATAATCCCAACTACAGGACCAAAACTATGGCACCTTTTAGGCAGCAGACCACAATGCAAATATGAAGACAGGCTGCAGACTAACGTTGTTTACCAAATTAAGTGCAAATGCAACAAGATGTATATAGGTGAGACCAAAAGGCACCTGGAATCAAGAATCAAGGAACACAAAAGCAATTGGTGCAACGATAGCCAACATAATGTTTTCAAAGATCATCAGGGGAGTAATCATGGTCCAGAATTTGACTCCGCTAAGGTAATACATAAATGTAACCAGCACCATGAACACAAAGCTGCTGAGGCCCTATGCATCAAAATGAATGAAACTCGAGTGATTGTTGACCTAACCAATGTACAAAGACAGCATGACATTCCTAATGGTGTTCTACCACTACTACGACCTAATACAGCACCCTAAAATATTTTGGAATCATATATGGTTTTAAATGTCTATCTTTAACTTTTTTTTTTTCATAGTTATTATTGTGTTTGTTCTGACAAGTGTCAGAAATCTATTGTTACTGATGAAGAAGGTTATACTTCGAAACGTCTAAATTTCATGTGAATAAATCACTACTGTGCTTACTTTTTGGAAAGAGTCAACTTATATATATGTTCCTGGAAATGCTGGTCCTCACCGAATTCTCAACGGATTGGGACAACCTTTTTTTCCTGAAAGGTCTGGTGGGGTGGAACTGGTTTCCGAGCATTTGAAACATTACTAGCAAACGTTATTCAAGATTGAGCATGGGCCCATCTTCATTATCACTATCACTATCACACAGATTGCCCCTATTTAGCATCTACGTCAAATTATGCTTCCAATTCCTAGCAACTCCAGGGCGTAATCGCGCGTGACTTTTTGGACCTCATTTTCGAAAATTTTTGTTGAACACATTGAGAAACTGAGCACACCATGAGCAACTTTAGTGCAGCACTCCACCTTTACTTATCACAGTGCCATGAGCATGGGCCCATCTTCATTATCACTCTCACTATCACTATCACACAGATTGCCCCTATTTAGCATCTACATCAAATTATGCTTCCAAGCATATTCAAATTCTTCTATTTAGAACAAGTTCTGAGAGGCGAAATCAACAATCTATCTCCTGTGTTATAGCATAGAGAAAGGTTGAAGGAATTGCGAAAATATCATTTAGCTATTTTTGACCGTGGAGCAGCCCTTCGGTTACTAAACTTTTGTCCTCATATATATATTATATGCTGGAAATGCTGTCCACGAGCGAATTCTCAACGGATCTTGACAAACTTTTTTTCCTGAAAGGTAATGCTATTTTAGGAAGATCTGGAGGGGTGGAACCGGTTTCCGAGCATTTGAAACATTACTTTTTTGGGTAGAAAGGTCAGAAAATTGCAATATACAGATTTTGCAATGTAGCACCTGTAATCTTGAGAATTGCACCAACGACTTGAGTTTTTTTGTTCACAATTCATATATAGCGATTCCAAATCTGTGCTTACTTTCGAAAATGGTTGAGAAACCACAGACTTACCCTCTTGAGTGACAAACTTTCATGCATGGCAATGACATCAATAATCAGTAACAGCTGAACGGCTAAGAATTGAACAGAGTACTTGAGTTTTTTTGTTCACAAGTCATATATAGCGATTCCAAATCTGTACTTACTTTTGAAAATGGGTGCAAAACCACCGACTTATCTTCTTGAGTGACCAACTTTCATGCATGGCAATGGCATCAATAATCAGTAACAGCTGAACGGCTGAGAATTGAACAGAGGACTTTGGTTTTTTGATTCACAATTCGTACATAACGATTCCAAATCTGTGCTTACTTTTGAAAATGGGTGAGAAACCACAGACTTGCCCTTTGGAGTGACGAAATTCCATGCATTCATATTGTAAGCTGGAATGTGGTGTGCTCCGCGGTCACCTATTGCGCTTTGCGCCATATACTTGTTCATATAAATTTCAGTTCAAACTTTTCCCCTATTTATCATATACGTCAAAGTTAACTTCCAAGCATATTCAAATTCTTCAATTTAGAACAAGTTCTGAGAGGCGAAATCAACAATTTATCTCCTGCGTTATATCATAGGAAAAGTTTGAAGGAATTGCGAAAAATATCATTTGGCTATTTGTATATAAATATCATTTCAAATTTTCCCCCTATTAGCATATATGTCAAAGTAAGCTTCCAAGCATATTCAAATTCTTCAATTTAGAACAAGTTCTGAGAGGTGAAATCAACAATCTATCTCCTGTGTTATAGCATAGGGAAAGGTTGAAGGAATTGTGAAAAATATCATTTAGCTATTTTTCATATAAATATCAGTTCAAATTTTTCCCCTATTTATCATCTACGTCAAAGAAAGCTTCCAAGCATATTCAAATGCTTCAAATTAGAACAAGTTCTGAGAGGTGAAAACAACAAAATTGGTGGAGTTACAAAAAAATGTATGGAAATTCTGAAAAATGGGGGTCAAAAAATTTATGTTCGCCCCCCTTTGTAGAATTTGCCCTTCTATCAAATATGTATAATTAATGCCAAATAAAACTGTACTCACTTGTCCCGAGTTTCATTGAACAGTGCCTCTAGTTGAATTTTTGCCCAGAAAGTTATAACATTAAAGTATGCTTCTGTTAACTATCTATTTAATTGTCTATGCTTACAGCCATAGTGTCATTTTGCATCAATTTGACTCAACTAGTAAACCATTTAAATTATGCTTCTAAATTCTTATCTAGTTTATTTCAATACTAAAGTATTATCTCAATAGAAACGTTATATTATGAAAATATTAGTGAGAATAATTAAAATAGACCGTAATAATGTCAAAAACTAACACAAAAATTTTGGTCTAAAATGAGATAAATGTGATGGGTGCCAATATCCAGCAATAGGCTGAATCCCGCTTATTTCGTGATGCTTATTTTTTAGGCATGCAAATGTTGCACAAACATGTTCCATTTGTGATTTGGTGTATAATCGTCTTGGAAGGGATAAACGAGTAAATTGACGTGGTGATGGTTGTTTGGTATCTTGCATGTATTGAGGTAATGAATGTAAAACAAAACTGCCAGCATCAAATGTTCTAACTCCTCCTTCCACATAAGCTGCATTGGCAAGGGCTAAGCCTGGAAACTGCCAATTTTGTAAACGTTGTAATAATGGTGAAACATTGATTAGAACAGCACTTGGTGATACAGGCTGATACACGGAATATCCTATATTTTCTAAAGAATTCCCTAACAATTCTGACACTTTAAGACGATGACTAAGGAAACATTCTTGTAAACCCTCCTCAATGCCAATTGATACTGCTTCCATATCACGACCAGCCATGCCTCCATAAAAGGAAAATCCATTTTCCGAATAAAGCTGGTTATTTATTTCATCAACCAAATGGTACATAGAGTTATCTAATGCAAGCCACCCACCAGCGTTACAGCATAAATCAGTTTTGGCTGACATCCACATACCACTGCACTTTGCAAACATTGATTGGCATATATTATGAATGGACATGTTTGTGTATGTTGGTTCATGCAACTTTATTTGTAGTGCATTTTCAGCAAAGTGACGGCCATCAATAAACAGTGGTTTGCTATGCTTTTCACAGATTGAATGTACTTCTGTAAGATTTTTTAAAGAGACTGGCTGACATGCACGACTTATATTAGATAAACTCATAAAAACGCAGGGAACATTGAAGTCATCATCTTTGAGAATGTTTTCTAATGCAATGATATCCATGTTACCCTTAAAACGAAAATCACTGCTTATATTGTTGCTTTCACTGCAAGGAAGATTAATTGGTTGCATTCCTAAACATCGCAAAATTTGCCTTGTAGCAACAAAATGACCATTAGATGGTATGAAAAGTGGTTTCTTCTTTTCCGATCCATGAATGTTTTGCAGTGCTTTCAAAACTAATTGTTCAGCAGCTCTTGCCATATACACTGGGTAAATAACAGTAAGATTTGGCATTACACTTGCAATAGCATGTTTTAATCTTTTGAAAGAAGGGGAACCTGCGCTTGATTCAGTACCATTCAACATTGCTTTCCACTGATTGGCACTTAAGGCCCCGACACCTTGATCTGTAATTAAGTCTATAAAAACATCTTTGGAACTCAATAGCATAGGGTTGAAGTGTGCATTTTTTAGAGCATTTTGCCTGTATGTTTTTGAATGTAAACAAAGTGGTTGTATACCATGGGCCTTCCAGGGTTCATTGAAAGTAGTGCGACGAGGAACTCGATTACTGCTTACTAATTTACATAAACGTGTTATATTTAGCATGTTTAATTGGTTTCTTATCCTAAAATTGTAAAAATATAGTTATTTAAAATATTCGCTATAAAATGATGGCGAACGTCTACTTATTTGACTTTGATACCAAACAGTTTGCTGATGCTTTCCTGGCAAGGGATGCTGGCTACCGCTTCATGAAGGCTATAGCGCATGCCAGCACTATGGACTTTCTATGTCCATTTTGTGTTCTAACTTTCAATGATTAAATTTAATGTTTTTCATATCACATCTATTTCACTTTCATTTTAATGATTTCAAACTAATTAACTGCTAGAAAATGTTATAACAAATAAATGGCACACACTCAATGGGTGAATTTGAAGCGCAACTCTAAGCATAAACTAATCCAATTGAAAACAAATAAATTTGAAAGGTCATGAACAACGATGTCTCTTTTGAATTTTTGGTGCTCCCACCAAATATGTTATCGTCAAAAAAATGTTGACCCTCCATCAATCGTTACGTCAAACCATCAAAAAAGATATTACTGAAATTGTGAATCTCCGAGTCAGTGTTTTATTTTCTCTTAGCTGGTCTTTTTTTAATGCTTGCAATTAAAATAGCCTGGGCATCAAGGTGATGGAATTTTTTTGATTCATCATACCATGAAACTAGCTTGGGCTATAAGGTGATGAAATTAATTTTTAATCTCGTATTATGAAATTATGCTTACTAAATTTTGAACTTTACTAAATAGCTAAGAGAGCCCAGAAAATTTTCTCCATTATAATTTTGTAATTTTTTTTGGCAGGTTAGTGTAAAGCATGAAGGTAATTTGTACAAATGCTCTGCATTAAACTTTATATCATAAACAATTCATGTTGGTAGCAAAAACTAAAAACTGGGAATATTCTAAAAAAATTAAGTGAGGGTGAGGAAGGAGGAATGGATCACGTAGGCCCATTTGCAGAGCTCCTTGGTACTGCTGCCGCCGGCCTCGTAGAGTTCGCTGATGAGGTAGAAGAGCAGCGACGCGGGGTCCGAGTTGGACAGCAGGTAGTGCAGGAACACACTGCAGGCCTTCTCTTTCACTCACTTCATCTTCTGTCTGCTAAGAATCAATGCCTTTTTCAATCTCTTCGCCAACGGATCTATGTTTCAGTCAATTAATATAGAATCTGACTCTTAACTGATGGCTCGATGGTTTCGCAGTTGGCATCTATGTTGTTGAAAGAACCTGAGATGGCCCAGACGGCATTTTAGGTTGGGGAGGCTGGAGAAGGGTCCGGAGGTGTCGAAGTCGAGGATGGCCTCTTCCTCCTCCTCGTCCATCGGGACCACATCCACTTGCCCCGGTCGAACGAACTGCATTCCGGAGTCTCCGCCGCCTACTCGGCTGCCCTCTTCCAGGCTCACGCCAAGAGTCTCGCCCTGCCAACATTTGAAGGTGAACATGTGGAAAGTGGAAGGTGACGAATTATCTCAAATTGCTACTAAGTTTTGGTTTCAATTTTTATAGTTTACTTTGAATGATAAGATCTCAAGTTTTATGTCTCTAAGTCGCCGGATATTACGGGAAGATTCAGGAATGTCGACTTCAGTAAGATCATTTTCAACTTCGTAAAATAAAGTTAGGTACAACTTGTAGAAAATCGAAAACTCCAGACCATATTTGTCATCCGAAGGTGTAACATTTTAACATTCAAAAAGACTACAAAAGCTCCGCAGAACAGCAGCATTGGTCAGTAAAATCCCAAGAAATTTCTACTTTGATTCCGATCCACATTGACCCAGGCCAGCGGTTGGGTTGCTTAATAAAGAAAAAAGACTCGGCAGTCTACGGCCAGCACCAGTAAAGGGCCATTCACTCGATTGCCTAGGCTGATTCAGAGCAGGGGCTTAGAGGGTGTGTGTGCATACGACGGCTCTGACGAGTTCCAGAATGATGCGTGCTGAGCTCTCCAGCTTCTGGTCCGACAAGGCTCGCAGCGTCGGCGCATGCTCCGTGACCAGCAACATGGACTGTGAGGCCTTTGCTCTGTGATTAGAGGCCTAAACGATGAAAAAACAGGCCAAATGTAAAACTACATTTTTTGGGATGCCAAAACTAGATCGCGGAAATAGGGGCGTAAATTGATTGAGGAAGCGATGGAAGAGATTCGCAGATTAGGATAGCCCCAAGATTCGAGGTAATGGAGAAATGAAGAAAAAGAAAGTGATGACGCATCTCTATCGGCCCTGAGTCACAGCTGGATAAACTAAGGAGAGAGGTCTTGGCAGAGAGAACGGAAGGGTGGGGTTGAGGCTATTGGGAAGATTAGGAGAAAAAGTAAAGGCTTGAGCGAAAGATTGTGGGTGAGATGTAAGTTGTGCATCAGTGCAGGAGCAGGACTAATGGAGCAGCCTTCCCTAAAGACGCATCTAGAGAGGAAGGCACTGAAAGCTCAACCAGATGCCGCGGCACTGCTGGTGGGCTGCGAAACACACTGAGAGAGATAAATGGAAGGGGCTGAAAAGGGGAGTGCAGGAGGAGGGGGCAGGGGGCTGTCGTGGGAGCACCGTCACTGCTGAGAGGAGGCTGCTACCAGTTGCCGCAGAGCCCCTCCACCGCAGCTGCACTGCAGAACAGGGGGCCAGAAGAGAGGCAAAAATGGGATGAAGGGGACTGAGAGAAGAGGCTGAGTTAAGGGCTGGCAGAGCCCCTGTAATGCATGCCCAGGAGACGCCCCGCAACGCGCCTGTTCAAAATATGACACTTTCAGGCGTTTTTAGGCAAAAATATGAATAATTAGGGCAGGTTCGCAAAAAATACCCCCGTTTGGCCATGTTAGGTTCGAACATGGCCCGTTTGAGAAATTTTAGGTTCGCAAATGCGAACCTGCTTTGCGAACGAGGCCCCCGTTCGCGTTCGCAGTTTTCGAGCATGTTGGGACAGTCTGGCCGAAAGAGGAGCAGCAAGACCCCCACAGCGCTCTGCCCTGCTCCCATTAGCATACGATCTAGAGGTCGCCAAAGAGCTACTCCCCTCTGGGGGCCGCCCTCCCTAGTTTCCTCCATTAACCCAGCCAACCTCTTACTCCCGCCTCTCTTCAAAGGGCCCCTCTCATCCCAGACCAGCACTGAAAATACTTCCTGTTGATGGCAAAATTCGTAGATTGCTGCGCAAATTTCGGGCTCTTTTGATGCAAGACGGAAGGTAAAATAAAAGGTTTTAAAATGCAATGAAATGAATAAAATACTGGCCAAACCTTTCGCCTGCGAAGCCAAGTGTGGTAGCCCATTGAAGCTTCCGTTCGCCTCTACTACATTGGCCAAGCTGCTGAGGCCAAAGTGTCCTAGGCGTTTGAATGTGGCAACTAAAAGGGGGCTGAGGGGATCTGGGTTGTAAAATACCCTGGGATACGTATGTATGCCAGGAGGAAAGGGGGATGTGCAATGGCAGTGCACACGTTTTCCAGTAGGGCCTGGGGTGGGGGGCCTTTTTCACCCCTGATGGGCGGGGTGGTTGGGGGGAATGGTAAACTGGCCCCTGTCTTGCGAAAGGCTCTATCTCTCTCTTGGCCTCATTGACCAGGCAGGATAAAGGGGGGAAGATGAATGCACACAAAACCCCTTCTCACACCCCAAAAGCCCCTCATAAACCGCCCCCCGGGTGGTCGCCTCTCCCCCCCCCCCTTTCTCGTTTTATAACCCTTTTGGCAAACTCATCGCCCCACCTCAGCTGACCTTTTACGACCTCCACCTGAGTCTTGCAATTGCTTCCGAACAGGTTGCAAACCCATGAGTTGGATCGTTGAACTTTTTTATGAGAGCAAAATAAATATTTGAGGAAAGAAGGTAACCTCAAGGTTTCGCCTCTCCTCCTCTAGCATCTGATTGAGGATGAGAATCCGGCGTTTCCTCCACTCTGCCTGCTTCTCCTCCTGCATAAGTCGGCAGATATACGCTTTTAATTTTGCTTCGATACTCCCAGTAACTCCTTGAAATAAATGGCTCATAGTTAACCAAACAATCATAAATATAAACCGATGAACGGCCAAAAATAAGACTGATCTAGTCCAATCCCAACTGCTAGAAGACTGCCATCAGATATCTCATCCAGACCCTCTCCCTGATGCCTTTCCATCCTCCTCTCATCCCGCCCTCATCTTGGCCCAAACCCCGCGCAAATCCCAGCCATCCGATTGCCTCCCCCAAAAAGGCCCCAGAATCTGTAGAGCCCTCCCAGCCGCCTCTCGAGACCCCTCCATCTCCTCCTCCTCCTCTATCATCCAGACCATTTTTAGTTCCCTCCCTCCCACCCCAGGAACGACACAACAACCATACTTACGGCACTCTCTGAGCTGTGGTCCACCTGCCAGGTGTGTGCCAGGAGATAACTGGGCAAAAAAGAGGCCAGGACTACTGAAAGGCTATACATCCAGAGGCTGAGGTCCAGTGGTGAGAGGCGGAGCGGAGAAGGGCGGGTGGGAGATGGGTCGCCCTTTGGCAACGGCGGTGGAGAGGCAGGGGACGAAGGTGGGGCCGGGCTTGCTCAACAGGCTCAGCGCTACGTAGTCGCAGGTTGGAAGAGGGATGGGGGCTGGTTGGTGGTTGAATGAGGGAATGCGGGTACAGGAGATCAGGTGGTTGGCGTCGGTGATGGGGGTGCCATTGACTTTCAGGATGCGGTTGCCTGGACGAAGGCCTGCTCGAGCTGCCGCTCCGTCTGCAGTTAAAAGCGGTTGAAAAATTAAAAAAATTTAAACTTGTTAAAAAAAAGTACATTTGGAAGAGATCCGAATGCTATTGGTGATGAATATGAATTTGCTAGGGAGCTAGGAATGCGAAACATTGACTATTGGCGCAACAGTGGCTAATTCTCGACTGATGTATAATCATAGCAATCTGGGAAAAATTACCAGTCTTCCAGCAATTCTGCACTCCAAGCTTTCTTGGCATGTAATGCTTAGCATTTCCCAGATTTCGTCGCAGAGACAGGGAAATTGACCAAGAAGGCAGAATGAGGCGGAGATAGAGAGTGCAGCCTTGTAAGAGGAAGAGAAGCGGAAAAGAGGTGGGAAAAGAGCAATCTTTGACATGATATACGAAGACGGAATGGTCGCAGGTGACCCGGAAGCCGAAGGCATCCGCATCCCGGCATGAAAGCAGTGACATTTCAATTCTGTATCGATCCGTGCTCTCAGATATGCATAAATCGCTGTAGATCAAAAAATAGCTTCCTTGCAACTCAGCGGCGCAGACGTGCGCACGATCACGCCGCGCGGTGCAATCGCCCCCGCGGCGTGATCGACCCCCAAGGGGGGGGGGCGATCGCACCTATATTTTGGGGTGGATCAAACCTATATTTTTTGAACCTCATTTTCTAAAAATTTTGTTTGAAACTTTGAAAAACTGAGTACACCATCGAAAATCTCATGAATTTCTACGCCAAGCACAGCACATCAAAAAATTGATTCCTTGAAACTCCGCGGCGCGATCGACCACTAAAAAAGTAGGGGTCGATCGAACCTATATTGTTTGGACCTCATTTTCTAAAAATTTTGTTTGAAACTTTGAACAACTGAGTGCACCATCGGATATCCTATGAATTTCTACACCTAGAACACCCATTAGATATCCCTAAATCGCATCATATCAAAAAATTGATTCCTTGCAACTCCGTGGCGCGATCGTGGCGGATTCAGCAGATGTTCTAGTTTCTAGATCTGCCTTCAGATTGCGCGACAGAGGTCTGTATGAGGACTGAGACGTTTTCTCCGAAATATAGGTTCGTTCGTACTTTGCAAAAAATATAGGTTCGATCGCCCTATAGGTTCGATCGAACCCTACACCAGCCTTAGTAAAAAAATCCTCAGTCATCCTCAGGTTTGAGTGATGTCACTTTGGGCTGTCTTATAAAGGGTCATAGAGCACACTCTCCCGATACCATCTATCTTCTCTGGAAGGACGAGATACCATGTTTGGGGGGCATAATAACCTCGACTCTCTCCTCCTTTTGCGCGTATGTTTTGCGATGGACGGCCCATCACATAAACGCCCCCCGTCTCCAAAAAGTTCTCCTCCCCAAACCTTCTTGAAGGGTACGGTATCTTCAGTATTAAGTTTTTTAAGTTTTTGACCGGGGAGCGGCCCGAAGGGCCGCCCCGGGAATTAGGTCCCCATTTTTTTCCCTCTTTTTTTTTTTTTTTTTTTTTTTTTTTTTTTTTTTTTTTTTTTTTTTTTTTTTTTTATATATATATATATATATATATATATATATATATATATATATATATATATATATATATATATATATATATATATATATATATATATATATATATATATATATATATGTTTCTGGAAATGTGGGAGGGCATTTAAGATTTGGGAACTTTTTTTTTCTGAGGTATTGTTTTAGGAGAAATGCCGGTAGGAAGCGGTCCCCGAGCAAACAAGGAGAAAGCAAAACCAAACCCCTATAGAGGTTACTCAATTTTTGAGAAAAACAAAACCAGCCGCGAGCCCACAAACACAGAAGACAGCACAAGCAACACAAACCAAAAAAAACCACACCACACACCACAACACACAACACACAACCAACCACAACAACCAACACACCAACCACAAAAAACCACAACCACAACAACTCCTCATATATATATAGCAACACACCATCCATAACAATTTAATATCTTGAGAATTGCACAGAAGACTTGAATTTTTTTGTTCACAAGTCGTATATAACGATTCCAAATATATGCTTACTTTTGAAAATGGTTGAGAAACCACATACTTTTCATCTTGAGTGACAAACTTTCATGCATAACAATAGCATCAAAAATCAGTAGCAGCTGAAAGGCTGAGAATTGAACAGAAGACTTGAGTTTTTTTGTTCATAAGTTGTATGTAACGATTCCAAATATATGCTTACTTTTGAAAATGGTTGAGAAACCACAGACTTTTCATCTTGAGTGACAAACGTTCATGCATGACAATAGCATCAATAATCAGTAGCACCTGAACGGCTGAGAATTGCACAGAAGACTTTGGTTTTTTGATTGACAAGTCATATATAGCGATTCCAAATCTGCGTTTACTTTTGAAAATGATTAAGAAACCACAGACTTTTCCTTTTGAGAGACAATGTGCACCTTCACAATGAAAATTTTCCTTTATTTTCAGGTGTTGCTACATGTGAAGTTAGAAGCGCTCCGCGGTCACCTATTGCGCTTTGCGCCATATACTTGTTTAAAAGTTTTTCCCAATTTAGTGTACTGGAGTATCAGGCGTCAGAAGGTCAAAGGACACTTGCCAGTTCACATCCCTCCTCACATCCCCTCAGCCAGTTCACCATGGGGCAAAAGCGTGATATGGCCATACACCGCCCAAGATTCAGCGGCTTCAGCCGGGGGCAGGTGGTGGAGTGGGAGAGAATAGCTGGGGGTCTCATTGTCTGCTCAGGAATTCGACGTGCCTTCCTTTGAACCAACATTGGCCTCGGAATCCAGCGCCCACTTTGCTTCACCAGAGCTTCCCAGCATATACTATGATCGCGCTGGGTGCAGCACGCAGCAGCATCCACCTTTCCAAACCCGTATCTACACGGGCAACACTCTTCCCAGCATCTACGACCAGTCCCCTGGCTGCAGCACGCAGGAGCTACACACAGCTCCAAACTCCGTAACCCAGAGTGAGGTCCCCATCATCTCTGCCGACAAACTGCCTAAACAGAGTGTTAGAGAAGGAAACGGAGATATAGAGGGAGTACATATTTTTGCGCGGCCGCCAAGGCCCGCTTATACAGTTACGCCATTTTTCGTCCGTCTGTCCGCATATATATATATATATATATGTATATATGGTACCATCGGCAGGCCAAATGTGGGACTCTTTTCTCCAAATTTTGCAATTGCCTCAAGCAAAAAGTCAAGGAAATACATCTACTACTAGTGGAATCTGCTGTTTGGACAGATGCATTTTGTTTTTGGTGCGCAGTTCAGTGTCTCTTTCCATGCGCGCCCAAAAACAAAATGCAGATGACGCAGCAGATTCCACTAGTAGTAGATGTATTTCCTTGACTTTTTCCTCGAGGCAAATGCAAAATTTAGAGAAAAGAGTCCCACATTTGGCCTGCCGATGGTACCATATATTTCTTCCACTTTTAATATAGTATAAAATGTATAAATACTAATTTTATATTCTTGGTTATATTTTAATTTATATTTTATCGATATATAAAGAATAATAAATAAAAAAACTTGTTCAAAAAATATAACAAAAAAAATTTAAAATTGAAAAATACAATGCAAACTTATTGGCAACTTATTTTATTGAGCAATACGTTGGTCTACTTCGTTCAGTTACGTATTGCCT
>JASANA010011179.1:0-23841 GCA_030248095.1 Ptycholaimellus sp. GST1_10
TATAGCAATACGTATCTTAACCAAGAGATGCACAAAATAATATTAAATTAGCCTATGGGAAATTCGCCAGCGATGAGGCAGGCACGATATATATGTGTATTCTACCGGGTTTTAAATGATATGTATTTTACTGGCAAATTTTTTTTTGATTTTTCGGAATTGTCTGGAAAATTTTTTCCTCCTGCCCTTAGGTAGCTCTTCGTAAGCATTTGAAATATTAAAAGCAAGAAAGTGACCAAAAATGAGCAAAAATGAAAACGTCGAAAAAATTTTCTGATTTTCCGCAGCTTCGGAGTCCTACTTTCGGCAAGCTGTAGTCCAGGTATACGGTCAGTAGGAACCTAGTGATTCCATATTTCAGTTCACAATTGCACAAGACGCGAAAAGGGGTCATGAAAGAGCACAGGCGTTCAGGGAGAATTGATGAATGTACACGTAAAATGCAATAAGTGGCTTGGCGCTGTAGTCCATGTTATGGAATTTCAAGGTCACGAGTCACACCACTTTGCCTGTCCACCGACCAAATATCATTTTATGTATTATTTAGCTATCTATCAATCAGTCTACAGTATCTCAGAAAGTTATACCGTGTAGTTTCTACAGTACCAGTCCAGTACCCAACCTGTCACTTCACGCCCCTCCATGACTGTAGTCCATCACGTCGCATCACTCCATCACTCCACCTGCACTCCGCGAGACGCTCCGCCTTCTACATAGAGCGAGACCCTGTCTCTACACCACACAACAACAACAACCGTTTCACGGCCAACTCGACAAACTTTTTTTCCTAGTAATGCCTATTTTAGGAAGATCTGGGAGGGACCGGGTCCCGGAGCATCGAATTTTCGGGTACAAAATTTCGGCAACAGTGACTCAATGAGATACAAACTGTAGTAGAACATTTTGATGAGAAACAATGGGTTAGTGAGTTCTCAGTTTTCCTGGAGCGTACCAGGAACAGACGAGATTTCGGGCAGAAACGTAAATGGTATGTTGAATGGTGAATGAATGATTGCACAAACTCTCTTTGTTAAAAGGTAGGAAATTTTCAGGGATATCTGGAAAGGTGGAACAAGTCCCGGAGCATTTGAAACATTACTTGTTTGGGTAGAAAATTTGAAAAATGGGGTATGTTGAGAGCTCCGCGGTCACCTATTGCGCTCTGCGCCATATACTTGTTAATACAATGCAATTACTAAAGAGGTTAAGAAAATGCTAGTTCAAATATTCTACTCACCATTTGGTTCAACTAACTCTTGACTGGCATTGCTATCTTGACTATGAGAAGGTTTCACATCCATAATTGACAATGGCTCAGGATAATGGACAAGTGATGTTGATTTATTTGCTGCAGCTGTATCAGTCTTCGCTTATTCTTCTAATTCTGTTGCAAGCTGAGTAAGTCGTTCATATTCATCAATAAGATCCTGGGCATGCTGAAGACAAGATTGTAGATGGTAGTTTTGTGGACAGCGATGAGTAGCAAGCACATATGAAGGTGTTTTTCATATAGGACATTCAGCACGCATGTATGTATTGTCTCTCACAGCCATTTGAAATCCACGAGTGTGAGTAGCCATATTAATAACTCGTTGATGACAAGAAGAGCATATTGTGTGTCCACAACGCCACACACGTGGTACATCCCATTCACCGTAGCACATTGGACATTCTCCTCCATGTTCAATTTCAGCCATAATGGTAAGCTAATTTATATTGATTTCTTATCTTAGATGAATAATTTGTAAAATATAGTTATATTTGTAAAATATTATGTAAATATTATGTAAAGTAGTTTCAACAATTAATTGACATGCAACATCTTCTGCTCACGTCCTGAGCACCCTCTTCTCCTGCATTTACATCCAGTCCCTTGCATCCATGCTCTCCTCAGCTGTTTTCACGGCTTTTTGCTGACGACCTGAAGCTCTGCTCTCCCTGCCCTGCATATGCCGCCTGCTCTGGACTTGGTTTCTAGCTGGAGTGATCGATGGCATATCCAGATGTCCCCATCAAAGTGCTCAGTTCTGCCATTTGGAGATGGGCCTCAGGCGGCCTACATCCTATCAGGCCAGCGATTCCAATTTTTCCAGCCTATTAAGTACAAACTATGTAATGCAGAGTTTTTTCCCAAAGCTCTGGAAAAATACATACCCCAAAAAGTTTCACAAGTCATAATTTTTGATAGTGGTCCTGCTTCCTAACGACCATCCCTTCACCATCCTCCTCATCCTCCACTTCCACAAGCTGGTGGGACACATGCAGACACACTGATAACGTTGGTAGTGATGAGTGTGAAGGCCGTCCTGAACTTCTGTGCCACGTGCCGCAGGCTGGAGGCGATGCACTGCACAGTGCAGAACTTTTTGCCCTTCAGTCCATACGGATGGCGTCCCTGGAAGGCAAGGGGAGCTCGGGACTAGCGATACAAAACCGACACATGCTCCTCGCCTGCCATATGAGGGAGGACAAGGTGGAAGAAGCCTGTGAGAAAGAGACGCAACATCAACTGAAGGAGGTGTCGAAGCTGGACGCTGATGACGACTATTCTTAAACTCGGGACTCACGGACATAGTAGACTGGAAGTCAGTTCCGGCAAACGAGTGCCTGGACGCCTGGAAGACGGGGAAGTACCAGGAAGTGCTGCTGGTGAAGCTGGGCAAGAACGTCTGGTCCATGAACCAGGAGGAGGAGTATGGATGGCCCTGCTGCTTCAAAACCTTTTACTACTACAACATCATCCTTACCATCCACAAAGCATCTGTCTACGCCTCCAGCCGCGCCCTGACCTCCAACCTGGGAGGGATGGAGGAATGCGATGTGGACAAGGAGAGCTGCGTTCAGCCCACTTATACCATCGCGAGAGACAACGACCCCACTCTCCTCCTACTGCCCACTATCAGACCACTCGGCACCTGACAGTGGAGACATTCATGGGCGACCGAGTACCTCATCCATCTAATACAATATATATCGATTTATCTTGTATGTTAGCCATTTTAGGACTGGAAGGATGGGACGGATTTTAAATAGCGCATACTTTATGGGTGCACTTTTCACAATAGACGTTAACATCATTGCTCTCTCTTTGCCCTCTTGGGACAAATATCCCAATGTTCTTTACCCTCTTATAAAACGCATGATATATTGACTAAAAGGGCGTCCCCTGCACATCCAGCCGACCAGGACAATGCTTTTATTGAAGGTGGCAGCTTTTATGCTGTGTAAAAGGCTGCCACAAACGGGGCCAGCTGAACAGGGAAACAGTTTGCGGCTTCATGATTTTGAGGAACAATTTATGTTCCATACAATTCAATATTTATCTTAAAATTATCATTCAAAACATTACATTATTTAACATAAAATGAATAAATGTACATAATTAGAGTTGTTCCTTTATAAAAAGAGCCTCCATATTCTAACAAATAATCCGAAGCACGACATTTATCTTGGCCACACAGTTTGAGTGTCTGATATATTATATCAACATCATTCTACAAGTGTACGTTTCATGACATATAATATTGATTCATTATCGGCCGTTATCCACAAGTTTTGTTTTGTGTATATGTCAAGTCTGTCTTAAAATTTAGGTTCAACGAATTTTGTAATTACATGAGAAGTGGTGGCTGATTTCGCCCAACACGATTACTAATATCAATGGATATATCAGCAGGTCGATCTGTTTCATCTCCAATGAGTCTCAAAGATGTATAATGAAAGCCGAGGTGATAAGCAATGTGAGCTTGGGGACGGTCATTTTCACCACAATATATAATTAAGGGACACGAATCCAATTGGTGAATAAAAATATCGATTTTATAGTATCTTGATAAGGCCACTATGCAATCTTGATCTCCGAAGACTCCATCCTTTGAAACTTCCTGTATATGTTCTTCAAAAGTTTGTGTATCAGGGATAAAATGACGAAAATCTTCCTTATTTGATTCCATAAATTTTACGGCATGTTCTCGTAGGACTAAATGATGAATAGAAGAACCAAAAATTTGGTCTGATATTGATCGGAACAGACAATTTCCATCAGCTGCTATTGGACGTATAGTTAATCCCATTTCAGATAGTTGATTCTCAAATTGCGTGACATGTAGTGGATGATTTTGTAAAATATCGCATTGCTTCGTATGTAACTGAAATGGTGTTCGGTTTAATTTTGCCTGATTGATTCTTACTTCTTTCTTTTCTATTGTTACATACGAAGCAATGCGATATTTTACAAAATCATCCACTACATGTCTCACGCAATTTGAGAATCAACTATCTGAAATGGGATTAACTATACGTCCAATAGCAGCTGATGGAAATTGTCTGTTCCGATCAATATCAGACCAACTTTTTGGTTCTTCTATTCATCATTTAGTCCTACGAGAACATGCCGTAAAATTTATGGAATCAAATAAGGAAGATTTTTGTCATTTTATCCCTGATACACAAACTTTTGAAGAACATATACATGAAGTTTCAAAGGATGGAGTCTTCGGAGATCAAGATTGCATAGTGGCCTTATCAAGATACTATAAAATCGATATTTTTATTCACCAATTGGATTCGTGTCCCTTAATTATATATTGTGGTGAAAATGACCGTCCCCAAGCACACATTGCTTATCACCTCGGCTTTCATTATACATCTGTGAGACGCATTGGAGATGAAACAGATCGACCTGCTGATATATCCATTGATAAGAGTAATCGTGTTGGGCGAAATCAGCCACCACTTCTCATGGAATTACAAAATTCGTTGAACCTAAATTTTAAAACAGACTTGACAAATACACAAAACAAAACTATGGATAACGCCGACAATGAATCAATATTATATGTCATGAAACGTACACTTGTAGATGATGTTGATATAATATATCAGACACTCAAATTGTGTGGCCAAGATAAACGTCGTGCTTCGGACTATTTGTTGAATACAGCTCTTTTTATAAACGAACAACTCTAATTATGTACATTTATTCACTTTATGTTAAATAATGTAATGTTTTGAATGATAATTTTAAGATAAATATTGAATTGTAAGAACATAGCTTCCTCAAAATCATCAAGCCGCAAACTGTTTCCCTGTTAAGCTGGCCCCGTTTGTGGCAGTCTTTTACTCAGCATAAAAGCTGCCACCTTCAATAAAACAGTCCTGGGCGGCTGGATGTGCAGGGGATGCCCTTTTAGTCAAAATATCAGGCGTTTTATAAGAGGATAAAGAACATTGGGATATTGTCCAAGAGGGCAAAGAGGGAGCAATGATGTTAACATCTATTCCGAAAGTGCACCCAGACAGTATGCCTATTTAAAATCCGTCCATCCTTCCGTCCTAAATGGCTAACATACAAGATAAATCGATATATATTGTATTAGATGGATGAGTACTCGGTCGCCCATGATGTCTCCACTGTAGGTGCCGTAGTGTCTGAAGGGGCAGTAGGAGAAGATGGGGTCGTTGTCCCACACGATGGTATAAGTGGGCTGAACGCAGCTCTCCTTGTCCACATCGCATCCCTCCATCCCTCCTAGGTTGGAGGTCAGGGCGCGGCTGGAGGCGTAGACAGATGCTTTGTGGATGGTAAGGTTGATGTTGTAGTAGTAAAACGTTTTGAAGCAGCAGGGCCATCCATACTCCTCCTCCTGGTTCATGGACCAGACGTTCTTGCCCAGCTTCACCAGCGGCACTTCCTGGTACTTCCCCGTCTTCCAGGCGTCCAGGCACTCGTTTGCCGGAACTGACTTCCACTCTACTATGTCCGTGAGTCCCGAGTTTAAGAATAGTCGTCATCAGCGTCCAGCTTCGACACCTCCTTCAGTTGATGTTGCGTCTCTTTCTCACAGGCTTCTTCCACCTTGTCCTCCCTCATATAGCAGGCGAGGAGCATGTGTCGGTTTTGCATCGCTAGTTCCGAGCTCCCTTGCCTTTCAGGGACGTCGTCCGTGTGGTACTGGAGGGCAAGAAGTTCTGCAGTGTGCAGTGCATCGCCTCCAGCCTGCGGCACGTGGCACAGAAGTTCAGGGCGGCCTTCACACTCATCACTACCAACGTTATCATGTGTCTGCATGTGTCCCACCAGCTTGTGGAAGTGGAGGATGAGGAGGATGGTGAAGGGATGGTCGTTAGGAAGCAGGACCACCATCAAAAATTATGACTTGTGAAACTTTTTGGGGTGATGTATTTTTCCAGAGCTTTGGGAAAAAACTCTGCATTACATAGTTTGTACTTAATAGGCTGGAAAAATTGGAATCCCTGGCCTGATAGGATGTAGGCCGCCTGAGGCCCATCCCCAAATGGCAGAACTGAGCACTTTGATGGGGACATCTGGATCTGCCATCGATCACTCCAGCTAGAAACCAAGTCCAGAGCAGGGCAGGGAGAGCAAAGCTTCAGGTCGTCAGCAAAAAGCCGTGAAACCAGCTGAGGAGAGCATGGACGCAAGGGACTGGATGCAAATGCAGGAGAAGAGGGTGCTCAGGACGTGAGCAGAAGATGTTGCATGTCAATTAATTGTTGAAACTACTTTACATAATATTTACATGATATTTTACAAATATAACTATATTTTACAAATTATTCATCTAAGACAAGAAATCAATATAAATTAGCTTACCATTATGGCTGAAATTGAACATGGAGGAGAATGTCCACTGTGCAACGGTGAATGGGATGTACCACGTGAGTGGCGTTGTGGACACACAATATGCTCTTCTTGTCATCAACGAGTTATTAATATGGCTACCCACACTCGTGGATTTCAAATGGCTGTGAGAGACAATACATACATGCGTGCTGAATGTCCTATATGAAAAACACCTTCATATGTGCTTGCTACTCATCGCTGTCCACAAAATTACCATCTACAATCTTGTCTTCAGCATGCCCAGGATCTTATTGATGAATATGAACAACTTACTCAGCTTGCAACAGAATTAGAAGAAGAAGCAAAGACTGACACAGCTGCAGCAAATAAATCAACATCACTTGTCCATTATCCTGAGCCATTGTCAATTATGGATGTGAAACCTTCTCATAGTCAAGATAGCAATGCCAGTCAAGAGTTAGTTGAACCAAATGGTGAGTAGAATATTTGAACTAGCATTTTCTTAACCTCTTTAGTAATTGCATTGTATTACAAATTATTAAATATAATCATTAAATCCAAAAGTTCATTGAACACAGAGATCTTCAAAAAAGTCAAAATGACCATAAAGATACTTTCAAATATGTCAATTTGTTATAAAAGCTGTTTAGGGAAGCCATTGTCTTCCCCATTCAATTCAATTTAATAAGTTGTTGTAATTTTACATGCATGCGTTTTGCATTAAAAGCTGCTATTCGAATTAATTGGAGGAGGAATAGTGGTTTGCTCACTTTAGGAGTTCATATGTGAGTGTGAGATGGATATCAGAGTTAGCGCCAAGCCACTTATTGCATTTCACCTGTACATTCATCAATTCTCCATGCTCTTGAACGCCTGTGCTCTTGAACATTTTCATGACCCCACTAATATTTCGTATTTGTGCAATTGTGGGACTGAAAAGCTGGCTTTGCTGATGATATGTGGATAGCCTATTCGATTTCTACTGACATTATATCTGGACTCACAGCTTGCCAAAAGTAGACTCCCCGAAAGTAGATTCCCCGAAAGATGCTCCAGGAAAAGATACGGAAATCAGAAAAAACCGTAATTTTTCAACGTTTTCATTTTTTGCTCATTTTTGGTCACTTTCTTGCTTTTGACGCTTTTGAATGCTTTCAAAGAGCTCCCTAAGGGCAGGAGGAAAAAATTTTCAACAAATCCCCCCAAAAAATCAAAAAAAAATTTTGCCAGTAAAATACATATAATTTGAAACCCAGTAAAATACATATATATATCTTATTTCCTGTAACTACACTGGTCTATCGTGCCTGCCTCATCACTGGCGAATTTCCATTGCGCTTAACAAATGCAAGCCAACGAGCTGGCCGGCTACGATGCCCACTAGTAATAGGTATGCATAACCCATGTGGTAGGGCTCAATGTAACACTATTCTGAGGGGAGACCTCCCGAGCTGTCATTCCTGGACTCCCAGCGACGTTCAGCTCCTCCCAATTGTGTGCTAGTCGTCCTAGAGTGGGCACTGGCCTTCCGGGTCATAGAGACTCTTGAGTTTGAACTGGAGATGTTTCCCAGTGACTCGGATTTGTACCAGGGCTGTTTGCATTGTCTAGTAGGCTCCCCACTCCTTTATCCTGTCAGGTCCTAGTCGGTGATGACAGTGACGGTGAGTCTTTCCTGATGATGATTAAGAAGCGAGTGCAGTGCAAACAATGTTGATGGTCCCAACGTCCACCTTGGTCCTTATGTCACAGTTTGGAATCGCTCTCCTTTGATTGTGGATGGTGACATTCTTGTGTGTCGCTTTCTTGAACATTTTCCTTGACTTTAGTCCTTCCACGTGACGTGTCATTTTATTGTTCCTTCCGGGCTGTGTTTCTCTTCTGTTCCATGCCTCATCTCTGATAGTGGTGTCTCAAGGGGAAGGTCAGAGGCTGGCAGGGAAGTCAGGGATGCATGCATCAGAGGTGAGGGTGACAATGTAAGCAAGAGGAGGCTGTTGCAGATGCCCAGAGTGGCCATTCCTAGTTCCACTGCCGGCGGGCAATGCTCCATGCTCAGTGTCTCCAGTCGTTCGCTTTGTCCCTCCTCGTGTCGCCCCTCCATGTGACTCGTGGTGGAGATGAGCGTGAGTGGGAGCATGAGCGGGCCGAGGAGGAAGAGGCCCCTTGAGGGTCCTGCCGCCGTGGCCGATCGGAATTCCCTCCATTCTCCAGAACCTTGTCCATGTCTGGCAATCCATTAACGATGGTGGCCATGGACTGGACTTGTTTGTAGGTGTCTTGCATGTTGGAATTCATTTGGTGCAGCTTGCGGAGGCCTTCAAAAGTGGCGTAGAGCTTGTTGGCCTGTTTCTGGTTGATGGTGTAGCCGTCACTCTGAAGCTTGTCAAGCTGCTGCTGGAGAGCCTGTTTGTCACAATCAAGGTTGTCCCGAGCAGCCTGGGCCTGGCCCTGGGCCAGGATGGCCTTCTCTTTCTCGGCCTCAGCAGTCGCCAGCTGCTTCCGGAGTTCCTCGCATGTCTTCTCGAGTGTCCTCATTTTCGCCTCCAACCCCAGACACTGTATTTGAAAGGAACATGCTCTCTGAGCTTGTAGTGAGTCGAGACGAGAGCTGATGATGGCGCCCTGATGTTGTTGGACCTGTTGCTCCAGTTGCAGTATGGTCTCCTTCTTCCAGGCGAGCTGGTGGAGGAGCTGGGCATGGGTTTGTTGAAGGTGGGCTACCTGCATCAAGCCGGTGTCCAGGTAGGCCTGTGAGCTCCAGTATCCTGGGTCCACCTCTCTCACCTTCTTCGCGGGACTCTCTGAGGCTGGCTCTTCAGGAAAGGGAAGGGGGGCAAAGGTTACCCTTGCAGCTGTTTGAGCTGGAAGTGGAGCAGTAGTTGAGGTCACCGTCGGGGCAGGGGACGATGAGGCAGGTGAGGGACTGACTAATGGTGTGCTATCGGATGCACTGGCTCCTGTCTCCGTCAGCAACGATGTTGCTGGGGCTCCCTCGGGCAGAAGGTAGGCTGGTGATAAGGGAATGAGTGTAGGTAGGACCTGCGTCTCCTTTTCTGCCTTTGTTGGTGTAGGGGATCTGCAGCCTCATCTTGGCGACCGTTGGCAGCAACCAGGAGATTGTTGGTTGCATCTAGGAGACTTCCGACTTCCTTCTCCTTGGTCCTTGCCTCCCTTGAGGAAGGCAAAGAGGCCCTGTCCTCCTTTGACGGACTTGAAGTTTCCTTTGCTCTCCGAGGCCAAAGGTTTTCTAGAGAAGCGTGGCTGCTGCCTCCCCGGTTCCGACTCTGAACTGCCTCCTTCTTCCTTCTCCTCTTCGCCTACCTCCTCTCCTTCCTCTCCCTCCTCCTCCTGGTGTGGCGTATCATCTATTTCGTCTCCCTGAGAAGGAGTTGAGTTGAGGAAGGGATTTGAAGGGGTAGGGGAGGTAGTGACTGTCGGCTGCAGGGAAGTATTGGCGGACATATTTCTCCGGGAGAAATATGGCTGGGGCTGATGCAGGGGACTGGAGGTCATCAACGATGAGCTGCTGGAGCACATACGCTGATGGCAGGGAAAGTGGAGGGTCACTGTGGGGCTAGAGCTGGGACTCAGAGCTAGGCTCAATGGGGAGTCTGGGGCTGGGTGTGAGGTGAGGCAGGCTGATGAGGGGGCTTGGCAGAGGGAGTGACTGAGGCTGCTAGCCGGGTACCTCCGATCCTCCCCCCACACCGGGGGTGGGGCCATAGTGGAGGGGAGGTGGTGATAGTGTGGAGAAGTGGGGGAAGGATTTCCTAGCTCTTGTGTGTGGAGGCCAAAGCGGGCTAGGCGGAGGCCTGTCTCTCTGGAGCACTGGTGGAAAAACTTTGGCTTCATTTATCGTCTAAAGAAGCCCCTTGCATGATCAGCCAGTGCATGTGGAAGAAGGGTGTGTAAAGCTGACAAATAGGGCAATTAGGCGGAGAGAGGGGGGTCGTTAAATGATCCTGGCGCTGGGGCAGTGGGGCGATTGGAACTGACAAATGGTCACCAGTGTTTGTGGAGGCCGCTTTTTGCGAGGGGTGCAAAAAGGCAAGGGGTGGTGGCAGTGCGGAGTCATTAGTTGTCTGCGCTTAGCTGCTCCTTGGAGGATGCTTTTTCTGGAGGGGGCAAAAAGAAGGGTGTGGTGGCAGGGTGGGTCATTAATCACCCACAGTCTGCCGCTCCTTGGAGGCCATTTTTTGTGGCTTGCACCAAAAAATGTAGGCCCACGTAGGGAGGGACAATTAGTCCTCCCTGTCTTCTTGCCGCCTTTCTTGCAAAGACTGGGTGAGCAGGTTCCTGATAGTGGAGGCAAGGGGGGTTTGCCAGATTGAGTTGCGCATGTTCTGCAGCTTGGGATGACAGTCTGTGGCAAGACAATTTAGCACAGCTTGGGATGACAGTGTCCTGTCTGCTCAGGTTTATGGCAGTGAGCAAATTGCCGCAGCTTGGGATGATGGTGGCCAATCTGCTCAGGTTTACAGTGGCAAGGAGCTTTCCGCAGCTCGGGATGTCACCAGGCAAATTGTTTAGGTTGATGGCAGCGAAGAGGTTTACACAGCTCAGGATGATGCTGAGCAAGTGTTAACGTTGAAGGCTGCAAAGAGGTTTACGCAGGCCAGGATGATGCTGAGCAATTGTTCAGGTTGAAGGCTGCGAAGAAGTTTACTCAGCTCGGGATGACGCTGAGCAATTGCTGAGATTGGCGGCAGTGTGATTGTCACAGGCTCTAGGCTGTGAAAGGGATGCAGCTCAGGATTACATGTATGATGTTGCGCTTGACAGGTGGGTGGCGTAGGAGGAACTGCCAGTGCAGAGCTGTCAGCAGGCCGCTCCAAAAGAGGCTTTGACGAGTTGCACAATCTTTAAGTTTAGTTCAACTCTCACCTCCTTTTGGAGTTGTTGAAAGAAGCGTAGATAGAATTTGCATATATCAATAGATAGTGCAAAGTCTGGCAGACAACGAATTGATTGCAGCTGGCCAATTCGTCGGTGTGCATGCGGAAGCTGTTGGGAAAGCCATCCAGGTTTCCATAGGACAGATACACCACCGACCTCTTACTGTTAGGCATGATAGTGGGGGCCTTTGAGGAACTGGATAGGGTGTCTTCCTAGGGGCAGAGCTTCATGGCGCTGTATGCGTTCATGGAGCTGCTGGAGTTGAAGACAACGTAGAGGCTGAGCTTGTTCTAATTGATGCCGGAGCAGGAGACGGGCAGCAAGTAGTAGCTGCAGTCAATCAGAACGGATTCTGGAGGCCAGTTGGTGTTGCTGATGGCAAACTGAAAGTGGCAGAGGCTGCAGTCAAAGCCATCCAGCATGCCACATGGGTTGCAGTCCGCAATGTTCAGGTTCCAGTTGTGGCTGTCCAGGAAGCCATAGCAAAAGCAGTGGTAGTTGTCCAGAAGTTACACTGTCTTCAGGGATGGGCAGAAGGAGGGGCAAAGGTCTCTTTGTGGGCAGCGTTGATTGTCAGGGCATACACAGTGGGCGGAGGCCTTGAAGGTGTTGCGCTTGCAGTTGACACTGTCCATGAAATAGTCCTTCTGGCCATTGGTGGGCAGGCTGGGATTGCAGAGGACCGGCAGGCCGTAGAAGCCGCAGTGGAGGCAGTCCACTAGGCTGCGCCTGTTCAGGTCGTTGTCAACCATTGAAGAGTAGAGGCCGATTCTGAATCGGTTTCATTGATTGTCTTCCAGTTTTTTAGTCAAAGATTTATGTAATCATAAGAGATTAGTAAATCTAGATGGGCGATGTCAAAAGACAGTGGCGGATTCTGAATTGGGCTGGTCTCTTTTCCAGCAATGCTTGAACGTTTACAAATCTGAAAGGATTTTGTAAACAGTATTGCTGGCAAAGATTGTCGCAGGCAGCAGTGAGTTTTGAAAACTGACTGGAGCCAATTTTTGAACTCTAGCAGCAAATATGAAGTTTCTTCTGGTTAGCTGGCAGCTGCAGGGAATTTCAGAATCCATTCAAGGATAATGAAATTTTCATTGACGGTGCTTGCATCGGGGAGGTGGGATATATATGGAGACAAAACTGGGCTATACCCACACGTTATAATGCTGAATGAGAAACTATCAGCTTAATATAACGTTGAAATGATATAATACTTATATAATATTTTTTACATCAGACTACTGGGTAGCAAACAGGCTTGCTTTATTGCGTATTATTAGTTACTTTTTCTAACAATCGCAAGGAATAAACATTTTTGTAAAAAGCAAAGCACAAGTATCAACAATAGAGAAACGAAAAGCAAACAAAAATCTTAGAACATATTGGAGCTTCCCTCAGAATTGCCTGTCAATGATGGATTAAGATCCTGCCTGAGAGGCTTTTTCTTCTCGCCTGGCTTAGAGCTACTCTGCCCTAGTGTATCATTTAGAAGACGAACGTAGCCCTTCATGAAAATTCTCTTGAAACAGCCGCCCACCACCCGAGCAGTCAGGTCACAGGCCTTGCAATATGAGCCATTGCAAAAATAGGAAGAATGGAGAGAAGAGGGTAACCGAGGCTGAAGGTGGATGAGTCTGTGGAGGGAGAAAGGAGATGATGTCGGAGGCAAGCTTGCAGTTGAGAGCAGCCCAGAGCTGGCGTTCATTGAGCTCGGAGTGTGGAGAGGTGGCGAGAGCGTAGTCGACGGCACAGAAGTAGGCGAAGATTGGCTCAGAGGGGATGACGAGGCTGGCACCGCCGCTTCTGCTGCGGAAGTAGGCGCAGACGTCTTCTGGCAGGCCCGACTCCTCCAGATTGGCTGCACTTAGTAGCTTCACCACCTCCCCAACTTCCGCCCATCCAGCATTGGTGGCTCCATAACGACGAACTCCGCGATGCGCAAATGCAAGAGCATAGCCTGCATTTTATTCTCATTCATCAAAATAGCTGAGTGGAAAAAGGGGTAGAACCCAAACAATAGGCGATAAGTTGGGGCTTGGAGGAGGTTTGTACATAGGTGAGCTCTTCTTCAGCTTCCTCCACCAGGCCACGAATGGCGGCCAGCTTAGTCCGTAGGAGGTGTTGGAAGAAGTGAGTTGCGAAGTCCTGGGTGAAGAGGAAGAGTAGGTGTTCCTGCTGGAGAAGGAGGCAGTGGTGGGCGGCGAGGATGTGCTGCATGGCGGAGGAGGCTGGGAGCATGACGTCGCTGGAGTGAAGAGTGGAGAGCTGGGCTTTGGCGGTGGCGGAGGCCTTGCGGGTGGCGAGGGTCTTGCCCCCAGAGCGGCTGATGGCGCCCCAAAGTGGCAGCCAGAGACAGTCCTTCAGCTCCTGCACCAAATCTGCCAGCACATCCGGGGAGCTCAGCACTGCCAGGCACTGCGCCTGGACTGCTTCTCCCAGCCTCGCTCGGCTTCCTTCCTGTCCCATCACCATTCTATTCCACTCCCATCTACTGCCATCTACAGGAGGCTTAGAACCTTTAGGCTTTTGTCTTCAGCGATATCGCTGAGGCTTTGTTGGAGAAGGAAGGGAAGCTCTGAGATGAAATCTTGCTGAAGAAAAGCTGTTGCTTGGCTCTGGCGTGAACTGGCGGCGCTGGGCTCCTCGCTGCTCTCGAAGTAGCCACTCGTGATCTCTTCCAGCTCATTCTCAAGAGTATCCATGCTTTTGGAAAGAATGATTAGTAAAGCGCAGGCAGAGTTAGGTACACAGACCTTCTTATATGTACACTGGAGGCAAAAGATGTAAACTGCGCGAAGTAAACTGCGCATTTAGCCTGTGGCCTATATTCGATTATCTTGTATGGCAAATGCCTTTTTCAATAAATCCAAAATAATATTTGTGAAAAGTAATTTTTTCAGTATGAAGCCAAATAGGTGAATGAAGAACAAAGCAAGGGCTGACCCTGGTGTTGGAAAAATGAGCCCAATTTAGACAGTAAAAAGATAATTATTCAAGAGTTTCGATAGCCTTAACAAAGTCCGTTGCTGCCGAATCACTGGTGAAGCGAAGGAAAAGAGAGTAATATGTAGAACCATCGCAAATATTCAAGGCCAAGAAATTGCCGTACAAAACCGGACTCATCTGTGGGCAATAAAGAAGGCTAGCATATGGAGTTTTCAACCCAGCCATATCAATCATGGAAACTTCGCAGCCGTTGTCCTCGAAAATAAACTCGAGAGACCAGCCTTTGCGTTCAGGACCACTTTTGGCCACCTCCTTGAGCTGAGATGAAAGCTGAAATAATAATCTGTGAGGATGAAGAATGAAGGAAGTTTAAAATGCCTCTTCGGTGGCTAGCCGTTCCGGGCAAGAAGTAGAGCAAAGAAGGCGAGCATAGTGGCGGATGGAGGGTGAAGTGGAAAAGATGGAGGGCTGTTGTTGAGCTGGCTGGTGTCTGCGAAGAGGCTGCTGCTCAGCCTGGCGAATGATGGCACGCTCGCGCTCTGCCCGCCCCTCCCGCACCTCCCCTTCTAGCCGCACATTTGCACCGCGAAGTGCTTCCCGATTCTCGCTGCCGATTGCAAGCAGGTTTACTGCTTCCAATGCTTGGCCAGCGTTTGGGTTGCGCCTATCTCCGCCTGCTTGGCGAACTTTTCCAAAGTATGCCTACAGAACTGAGCAGAATGCAAATGAATATTTGGAAGGCAATGATCTGGAACCTCAAGAGTGTCCTGAGTAAACTGTCCGGTAAGGACGATGGGGAACTGCTGATCATGGAGTAGCCAGCAGACGAGGTCGGCTATGCCCAGCAGAGTGGTGGTCCACATGCGCAAGCAGTTCCTGGAGACACACTCTCTGCTCCCCTCTGGCGCCTGCCCCCGCCACTCCCACCAGTCCTCCACCGCCTCTTCCATCTCTCGCAGCCTTGGATCTGCAGCCACCTGCTATTGCAGTTTTGAGAAAAGCACTTTTTTGGCCAACCGTGGACACTGATGTATGGCCGGGATGCAAATGAAGCAGCAGATGCAGACCGCACATTTATATCTGAGACCATCATATTTTTATCATCAATTCCTTATTTCACAAAAGATAGCTAACAGTCAAAAATGCGGTTGCATTGGAGGATGAATTTGGCAGTTTCTTCGAAGGGTCGCTTGGCATAGCGTCCATCCAGTACTCGCATTGCATGGCCCACAGAGGCACTCAGAACCTTGGATTTACCTACTTTTTAATTTATTCAACTTTGTGGCAGTTTTATTGACAAACCTGAACGGCAAGCTTGACATTCATGGCGCTGTAGGAAGTTAGGTCAATGTGAGAGCTGGTGAGCTTTGTTGAGCGGAAGGAGTTGAACTTCTCGAAGTCCCACACCAGCCGAACGTGCTGCCAGCTCACTTCCTTCCCGTTCCGCCGCATCTCACGCGTTTGGTACCCATCGTAGGAGTTTGCTAAGCTGTTTCGGACAACCTGAAAATAAAAATAAAATTTATAATTTAATCTGAGTATTTTTGTGTTTTTTGTTGTGAAATACCTTTATGACATGGGAAGGGTCGAAAAGGAAGTAGAGGGGCAGCCGTGGGTTGAATGGCTTGGCTGTTCGATATGCATAACTGCCAATCCTGGTCTGATCGGTGAAAAAGCCATCAGCAAACTTCATGTTTGCAGCCGCTCCATCTCCGATCACCGCAATCACCTGCGAATGTTTCCCTAATCTCCATCCGTTCGATTCTTAGTGAAAGAACCGGAATGTTGGCGTAGGCTAGATGGCGAAGCAACGTTTTGATGAAGGAATTGAGCTGGTTGGCTGACACTCCAGAAGTTGGCCACACTGCGATCGTTTCAGCAAAATGGAAGCCAATTCCTTTCACCATAAATGCCATCAGCTCAATCATGAATCATGAAGCCCAAGAAGGAGAAAAATAAATGTCGATTGTTATACTTCTGAAGCTAGTGGTAAATTTGGTCCTGGAAGGCCGGCTAGCTCGGAGTAGCTCTCCCATTCGAGTATCTCCTGGTCCAAGCTCTCCAGGTTCACGAACCCAGCCAGCTGTCCAGTTGATGGCTAAAACACCATTTTTAAGGTGACAAAGCAGAGATTGAGGCTAATTTTACGCTAAAGCAGAGTCCCTTCTTGATTGACATTCCATCCATGAGAATGGCAGCAAAGCACTGGCGATCTTCAGGTATCTGCTCATGCCAGAGCTTTGCAACATTCTCGAAAAGCCGTTCATCCAGGCCGCCCTGCACAGAGGATAATGATGCAAAGCATTATGATTGTAGAAGTGAACTTGGTAGCCCCGGATATCTGAAGCATAGCTCCGCAGTGAGACGTCTGACGGGAGATTGAGAGTCCGGGATAGATCATTGTATGCGGAAGCTGAGCGCTGGTGGAGGGAAAGGCAGAGCCTTATCACCAGCGGATGCCACCTCCGCCCTTGAGGCCCAGCAGCACACGAGCTCTTCACCTGCTCCTGCAATCTATGCCTATCAATTCAATGCCAACATTGCCAGCCCAAATTGCCTTTAGAAAAAGGGCGAGGATAGGGCTTAGCGACGAGGCCTTTCCACGCGCTGTCTCCCCTTTCACCACCTCGCTAAGTGCTTTTTCCAGCTGCAAGTTGCGTAGTCTTTCTTCCACAATCCACATAGAAAATCAAGTTTGTGATGAATTAGTAAACTAGACATTTACTTGCATTTTAAAAAAATAATTTCATTTTGAATTGAATAAATATACCAGAGCATCAATAGAAACCCCGTCGGCTTGAATGAGCTCTTTGACTTGGTGAGATAGAGCCTCCTTCTCTTCCCTGACCCCCGCCAGCTGGCGTGTAAGGCCCTGAATTCGGCGGAGAAGGCTGGCGCGTCCCGTGGCTCTGGCCAGTCGGCCTTGCCCGGTCTCTGCCTCTTCGATGTTGGCAAAGTTGAGGTTGGAGCGTAGGCGGCGGCAGGCCAGGCAGCGCTCCTTCGGGCGCCCAGTCTCCGACATCTTCATCAGACCTGAGCATGCTTTGGCCCTGCCAAAGCAGCACATTTTCTTTTTGCAACAAGTATATGGCGCAAAGCGCAATAGGTGACCGCGGAGCACACCACCTTCCAGCTTACAATATGAATGCATGGAATTTCGTCACTCCAAAGGGCAAGTCTGTGGTTTCTCAATTATTTTCGAAAGTAAGCACATATTTGGAATCGTTATGTATGAATTGTGAATCAAAAAACCAAAGTCCTCTGTTCAATTCTTAGCCGTTCAGCTGTTACTGATTATTGATGCCATTACCATGTGCAAAAGTTTGTCACTCAAGAGGGTAAGTCTGTTGTTTCTCAACCATTTTTGAAAGTAAGTACAGATTTGGAATTGCTATATATGACTTGTGAACAAAAAAACTCAAGTCCTCTGTTCAACTCTTAGCCGTTCAGATGTTACTAATTATTGCTGCCATTGTCATGCATGAAAGTTTGTCACTCAAGAGGGCAAGTCTGTGGTTTCTCAACCATTTTCAAAAGTAAGCACAGATTTGGAATGGCTATATACGACTTGTGAACAAAAAAACTCAAGTTGTCTGTGCAATTCTCAAGATTACAGGTGCTACAGCGCCAAAACTGTATAATGCAATGTTTAAACCTTTCTACCCAAAAAAGTAATGTTTCAAAAGCTCGGAAACCGGTTCTACCCCTCCAGATCTTCCTAAAATTGCATTACCTTTCAGAAAAAAAAAGTTTGTCCCAATCCGTTGAGAATTCGCCCGTGGACAGCATTTCCAGACATATATATATATACCTGAGGACAAAAGTTCAGTAACCTCTATAGACCGCGGAGCAGCCCTTCCGGCCGCTCCGCGGTCAAAAATGGGGAAGTGAACTGACCGGATAGAGAGGCCTGTCCATGCATGCTGCTTCTGGCCCAGGCCCAGGCCAATGGATGCGGTGCTTCGCTCATATCCAAAGTCTACGCAGCCATTAAGAGCTAGGCCGATAGACTCATCGTCATAGGCGCCTTCAAGCCTACATAATTGCCTTCCAGGGATAGAATTTGCAAAAAACCAGGGCAGGGTTTGAAATTGAGCTGGAGGGCTTTGGCCAGGTCCATCAGTTGACGCAGTAGATGGGCCTGGCTCTCGGAGATGTTGTTGTACTCCTGGATCTCGGGCAGCACAGAGACGTCCTTGCCCAGGGCGAGAACTTGGACGTTGCCGTCGGCGCCCAGCCGCACTGAGACTGCACAGACCAGCCCGCCCGATCCCAGCTCCCCCATTTTGCCCAGCTGAATGGAGCTCATTGGCCAACCACTGTAATTTAGTTTCCATTATATTCTTCACTTGCTTCATGCACGCTCACATTGGACAGACTTCCCAGCCCGAAAGCTCTTCGCTGCTGGTCAGCGCATCACGTAGCTTTGGCAACAGTGTTTCTAAGCCCTCTACAAACACCTCCCATTTTACTGGCCTTGAGGATAGTCTGTTCAAACCGAAAGGAAGAGGCTGGCTGAGGCGAAGTGGCTCAGAGATTGTCTGCTGAGGTGCTGCTTCTTGTGCTTGGCCTGCTGTGTCCCGATCGGGCTTGGCGCTGCAGCTAGGGCAGCAGTATGATGTCGTCTGCCGGTTTTTGGACATTCGCTGGAAGTCCTCTTTCAAGACGCCAACGCACTCTGCGTGGTAGCTCTGTCCACATCCTGGCCGCACTGAGCAGGTGAGGACTGCCGACTTTCCTCGCCCACTGCCACGCCGGATAATTGATTCACACACCTCGCAGTACTCCTCCCCTTCCATTCTTCCAACAATAGCTGAAAGGCAGCCCTCACGCTTAGTTCGTTTACCACCATGCTGCCTCAATTCCCGCAAGGACTCATAGACTCCGCGCATTCGAATTACCTTGATCATAGAGTTACAAATGCTGCTCCGCGCCTCGACTGTCAGCTTCATGCATGCACCGTATTTATCTTTAAATGCTAAATTAATTGCTTTCTGACCATCTAGGAGCATATATAAAGATGAAATGTTAGAAACCTGGGTAGATTCCACGAGGACTAAAATCCAAAATTAAATACCGGCTAACATTCAGTATTGTAGTTTTTTATTGCAGCATTCTATTTCTAAATGGTTTTCACCATTGTTTACTTCCAATTCGCCGGTATTTTTTGAGCCCTCAACCACCTTTGTAGGTTCTTCCTACGGCCCAGCAGAGTAAGCCATGCATCCTTGAACTACAAGCACTCTGACCAGCATGAACTCAGCCCTACATGCATTAGTGGTGTTTCAAGGTTACTACTAGTCCACGGTTTGCATCAAATTCAACAATAGCTTCCTTGTCACTGTAACTTGTTAATCACTTTTTCAGGAAACGCAATTATTTTCATCCCCAAAAACAACCAACTCACATGTAGCTGAGCAGTGTCGGCCAGGACCTTCAGATATGCCAGTGCTGCTTCAGCTAAGCGGCAGGCCTTGCCCAACTCCTACACGCTCTCCGCCAGTCCCCCCAGCTCCCCGCCTAGAGCGGCCAGTCCGCCCAGCTCCTTCTGCAGTCTCAGGGCCCCGCTGGCACGTGCCCGAGCTGTGACTGTCAGTCGGGACAAGTGTCTGCCAAATTTGGGGTTTTTTTGAAAAGGAGGTTGGAAATTTTAGGATGTAATTTTTTGTGGGAAGTTTATTTGGCAGTTGGGCTAGATTAATGGAAGGAAGCTGGCATATGTTTCAACATGGAACAAGAAGATTATAAATGATTTATAACGTTTTATAATCATTTATAATATGGAAGGAAAATCGTTATAATATTATAATGGGGGTATGTAGCGGGTTGAAAAGTAGGCTTCAGAAACCAATGTCATTCTCGCTCAGTTCAATAGATTTCAATGAGGTTTTCTCTGAAGATAGTGCACAGAGCTTGACCATTATCCAAAACAAGTATATGGTGATAGGTGACCGCATAGGTGACCGCAGAGTGCATCCTATATATGAAATTTTGTCACTCAGTCCTAAGCCTAAGCCCTCAACAACCTTTGTAGGTTCTTCCTACGGCTCATAGCAGCCGTCAACAAAAGGTCGTTCAGAGCCCCCTGTGTTAAAGCTTTTGGAGTTTTGCGTACCCACCCCCGTTCCAGTGTTAAAGAGTTTGTCCTCCATTATTATACCCCCATGCTTGCATAGATGGCATGAAAATAAACTTTGCAGTTAATTGTTGATGCCCCAGCAGCAATGTTGATTCTTGTCCTGATCATTGGCGGAGAATGATTTCGCAAAATCCACAAGGATATAGTGAAATCATTGGAAGCGGGCTGGTGTCGAAAAGGAACTTTTCATTTCATTTTCGGTCGCGTTGCAGTAAAGTAAGGTGGCAATGATGTTGATTGATGTCATCAATGACGTTGATTGATGTAGAGAGTTTTGCAATATCCTTTCAAGGATGGTGTGAAACTCTGGGCTGCGATGTTGCTGGTGAAGAGCAGATATTGAAAATAGACTCAAAGTCAATTTTCAATTCCTTGCAGAATAGCCACAGATGTCATCGAATCGAAATTCACAAGGCCATGGCTGAGTGAATTTCTGTCGCTGCAGGTGACCTTGTCTGGCAGCAAAGCGAAAGGCAGGCGATTGCAGGCTGGTTTTGGTTCACTGTCCTGTCGCAGTAGATTGGTGACATGAGCAGTTTGACTTGAACGCCATCGTTAGAAGGTGGCAAGATCAAAGACTGGAGTTGTCGAAAGGGCACCGTGGCGGAAGTTGGGCCGGGCATTGTAGTAGGCTTTGTAGAGGTGGTAGGTTGGAGGGTACAGCTGAGCAAACCAAGCTCTCTGTTCTACCAAATGATGTGGTGAATTGCAGCAGTAACATAGCAAGATTCTCTTTAGTCGGTCACTGAGCAGGGAAAATAGGGACGACAGGAGGGGGTTATAGACAAGACTGAACTGAACTCTCTTCCGCCCACGCCATCAACTCAAGGTCGACGAAACCGGCTTAGGAAACGCCACAAGTACAGACATATGTGATGTATGCTCTTTTTAAAGTGGCAATAGAAGGGGAGTTGAAGGCCTTGCACACAAGAAAAGATGCATGGTTAGTTTGCACAATGGCTGAAAATCTGAAAATCAATTTAGTGTATGACATCCAAAAATCTGAATTGTTGCCATGTGCCCGTCAGGCTGACAATGCTTCACAAAACCCTCCACTGTGGGCCATAGAAACCATATTATGAGCTCCTGCTTTATGACATAGTGCAAAATTAATTGCTTTTTAATATTCAGTCATAAAAATGGGGGGTCAGCAAAAAAGTGTCCAACCAATTCTCAACCCAATCAGAAATCCTGTCTTAAACATTGCATTTGCTAATCCCAAGTCTGAGGAATGCGGATGTGAAATATGATGATTGACAATAGGCCTGGCCTGGCGTTCTCCACGATATTCATTCATCCTCAATGTTCTCATGTTATCGTTACCACTGTTTTGGTTATGTACTTTATCCCTCCTGTCTGAAGAGAATTGGCAATTGAGAGGTTTTAGTTGGCAATAACGAAATTGGATTTGGATCGATGGGCGGAGGTAGCTCTCATCTCTGAAGCTCATAAACCTACTACAGCAAGAAGACTGCAAAGGTGGCATCTGCGATTTCTTTCTGCGTGCTGGAAAAGACCACCACGAAAAGGAAATAGGTTCATATTTAGATCATACCAGATTTTTGCAATATGTGTATGTTTGTAAATCAGACAAAAACTAGATTTTTTACATATTGCAAAAATTAAAATCATGAGCATACGTGTGAGTTTGTTTCAAACCTTCCCATCTTCTAACTATGACCTGGCATTTGCCAATTGTCAAAATTCAGAAATTCACTCCTCCACATAGATGCTGGCCTAGGCCAGCTGGGCTGTGTTCAGCGGGGTGGTCGAGAAGACGCCCAGCAGAGTAAGCCATGCATCCTTGAACTCCAAGCACTCTGACCAGCATGAACTCAGCCCTACATGCATTAGTGGTGTTTCAAGGTTACTACTAGTCCACGGTTTGCATCAAATTCAACAATAGCTTCCTTGTCACTGTAACTTGTTAATCACTTTTTCAGGAAACGCAATTATTTTCATCCCCAAAAACAACCAACTCACATGTAGCTGAGCAGTGTCGGCCAGGACCTTCAGATATGCCAGTGCTGCTTCAGCTAAGCGGCAGGCCTTGCCCAACTCCTACACGCTCTCCGCCAGTCCCCCCAGCTCCCCGCCTAGAGCGGCCAGTCCGCCCAGCTCCTTCTGCAGTCTCAGGGCCCCGCCGGCACGTGCCCGAGCTGTGACTGTCAGTCGGGACAAGTGTCTGCCAAATTTGGGTTTTTTTTGAAAAGGAGGTTGGAAATTTTAGGATGTAATTTTTTGTGGGAAGTTTATTTGGCAGTTGGGCTAGATTAATGGAAGGAAGCTGGCATATGTTTCAACATGGAACAAGAAGATTATAAATGATTTATAACGTTTTATAATCATTTATAATATGGAAGGAAAATCGTTATAATATTATAATGGGGGTATGTAGCGGGTTGAAAAGTAGGCTTCAGAAACCAATGTCATTCTCGCTCAGTTCAATAGATTTCAATGAGGTTTTCTCTGAAGATAGTGCACAGAGCTTGACCATTATCCAAAACAAGTATATGGTGATAGGTGACCGCATAGGTGACCGCAGAGTGCATCCTATATATGAAATTTTGTCACTCAAAAATCAAGTCTGTGGTTTCTCAACCAATTTCAAAAGTAAGCACAGATTTAGAATCAAAATATAAGACTTGTGAACAAAAAAATCAAGTCTTCTAAGCGATTCTCAAGACTTCAGGTACTGCAGCGCAAAAGCCGTATATTGCAATTTTCCAATTTTCTACCCAGAAAAGTAATGTTTTAAATGCTCCAGGACCAGTTCCACCCCTCCAGATCTTCCTAAAATTTTATGACCTTTCAGCAAAAAAAAGTTTGTCCAAATCCATTGAGAATTTGGCATTTCTCAACATACCCAATTTTTCAACCTTTCTACCCAAAAAAGTAATGTTTCAATTGATCCAGGACCAGTTCCACCCCTCTTGATCGTTCTAAAATGTTATTTTCTTTCAGCAAAAACAGGTTTGTCCAAATCCGTTGAGATTTCGCCATTTCTCAACATACCCCATTTTCAAACTTTCTACCCAACAAAGTAATGTTTCAAATGCTCCGGGACTTGTTGCACCTCCCAAATCTTCCTAAAATTTAAATACCTTTCAGAAAAAAACAAATTTGTCAAAATCCGTTGAGAATGGAGCATTTTACAGCATACCCAAATTTTCAACCTTTCTACCCAAAAAAGAAATGTTTCAAATTCTCAAAAACTGGGTCTACCCCTCCAGATCTATATATATAT